>JANTPZ010001645.1:0-22376 GCA_025593235.1 Vachellia pachyceras | reverse complement strand
GTTCAAGTTACAACTAAAGCTAAAGGTTCATCTTCTTATTGTGATATGTATCATTTTGTCTATAAATCACCTCATATCTTTCAGTATATATCAGAAGTCTTAGAAATTGAGTTCCTGACTTGTTAATTATTTAAAGTCACTAATGTATAGCTTGATGTGTGGAACGATTGGCTATTAAAGATATTATTACTTTACAATGTTTGTATTGACAGATTACATAGTTATTCTTAAAATGGTTGTTTCATGTTAACTCTGGATTTGGACTTGGCTAGATAGAGTTTTCAACTTATTCTTAAAAATGGATGAAACACTCGCAAGTGGTAACTTCTTTTGGTTTTTAAATATTATTTCAATACGCAGTTGTGGATGATAGTTGTTAATGATATTGTTTTTTAAGATACGCCTGTTAAGATTGCATATGAACCGAAACCAACTCTTGTAAAAGAAGATAATAAAGAGTAAATCTATTTACTTGTTGAATATTTCTCTGAATAGACAATTGTCTGCTGGAAACACTGTTTAGTTTCTTTTTGAGAAGAAAATTGAGTTCAACCTTTTTTTTTTGCCTTGCTATTGTATTAGCTGAAAACTACAAGAGAAGCAGCAACCTTTGGTCTCACAGGAAGTATCATTGGAGCAGTATCTACTGCAGGTTTTGCTTACAAATATTCCAGGAGTTTGCATGGTAGTGTACCACTTTTCTACTGCTGACGCTTCTGGCTACATTTACCTTTTTAGATTATGGCAATTTTTTTTGAAAATAACATATTAGGACCCGTAATTTTTACTATTAATTAAGAACTATAAAAAATAAAATTCTTCTCAACGGCTGTGTAATTTAGTTATTACTTATGCTTTTTAAAGCTTCTAGTTTATATTTCCAATGCTCAAGGACATGTAAAGGACCATGGAAACAATAATTTATCCCTTGCGCTTTCTCAAGGTAGCACTCAGGTTCCCTAAAGGTACACTTTGTTGCTCTAGATGTTATAAGATTGCAACACATGGAAGATCAGTAATTTTTGGAAACGTTAGTGGCATCTTTGATAAGCAACAATGGTAACTTGTTTCCTTGATCTTTGAGAACAATTTTGATTTTTAAAGTCTTTAACTGTCATTACAAGTTTAGGATTTTTAAATGTCATTTTCCCTGTTTTATATCATCTTCTAATAGCGACTAGCAATTTTTTATGGCCAAATGGATGTACGGAACCTTTTAACTTTATATTGATGGTGGTTAAAGTTTCAAATATTAAAATTTCTCTCAAAGGCCATAGAAATATGGTACCCTTAGTAGTTTCTTAAATTACTGTTTTAGCTTCCTAAATTTATAACTCGATCTTCCTGGTGTTAATGGTATTTTCATCCAAAAGTTATAACATACTCCCTCCGGTCCTTAATATAAGATCCACTTGGTATTTTAAGTTGTATCTTATTTTAAGGATTAGAGGGAGTATGCAATACATCTTTGTAATATTGGAAAAATCACATTGCTGCTTTAGGGAATACAAGTGAATTGTAATATTGGAGAAATCACATTGCGACTTTAGGGAATACAAGTGATAACTTTCTTTTATGGTCCTTGAGATATCCTTGTTATATTAAGAAAAGTAAGCTGTAATGTTAGGGACTGTGGGTGATTACTTTAAGAAGCATTAATAATAATGATTTATTTTAAGGTCTTGATTATAATTTATATATTTCCCCCTTTTTCAATCAAACTACTCATTTTGGCAGCTGAAATTTTGAAATCTAAATCACTATCTAGGGCCACTTTTCTGCAGAGTTTTTCGCCTCTCCAAACACAAACTATGATTTGCAATGAGGGAATAGGAAACTTTTTGATATCAATCATTTGGGTGTAGTACTTGCATTAATATTGCTGATGCTTTTTCATTGTTCTTTCTTCTACCATAACCATCAGGTGCAGGACTGTCTTTTGTTGCTGGGGGTGTGTTTGGATGGACATTTGGCCATGAAATTGCAAATCACACACTTCAACTTTACAGGTTGGATACTGCTTCGGCACAAGTTAAGTTCATGGAATGGTGGGAAAAGAAATCTCAAGAATGATCTTAAGTCCCTGTTCTACTGTGAGCGTTTACAACTTCAACTTTCTAACTCGCCTGTATTTGCTTGTGTGATGGTTCCATGAATAAGCAGTACCTTGTCTTGAATCTTGATGTATGGTGTTATACTTTCAGGTTAATTCCAGGCATTTTAGCCCTTTGAATGTGGAATAAACTGGGTTATTTACTACAATTTTTTTCCTTGACTTTTCAAATCTTGCTTCCATTGAAGACTCTGCTTTTCTTTCTTCCTTTCCTTTCAAGCTGTTTTTTTTCCTTGTTGATTTTTTTGAATTAGAGAGGCTGTCACTAATAACACGAAATCACAAGTGAGGTTGAACCCACTACTTTCCACTATTTGGGAAGTTTTCATATTGCTAGGCTACAAGTCTTTTAATTTTCTATCAAGTTTTGAAGTTATATTGCATAGATACCTCGTGAATCCACTGTGATCCATGTGTGGGAACACATCTAGATGGTTTATATTTTAATATTTTTTATTTTAAAAAAACGATAAATAGTGTACCTCTGCTTTGTACTATCTAAATCAAATTTATAGTTGTATTATCTGCAAGCTATAAATAGTGTGACACTTCTTGGGTTGGTGCAACTATGTTTTATTCTTCGCCTTATCTTTGATTCGAAGTGTGCTTTTATTTATATTCCTTTAACGTGTGTTGTGTGTGTGTGTGTCAGAAAGATGAATGCTACATTTGGATTTTCTTTTACTTTCACAAGCCAAAAGTTGTCAAGTCATATAAATAAAGGTGAATTTCATCCACAAAATAACAGAGCAAGTTGCTAGCTAGATGTTAGCGAGACCAGTTTAATTTGTGCCTTTTCAAATATTAGCTAAATATTCAGTACTATTGTTGATAATTGAGCTAATTAAAATTTGACTTGATCCGCTTGCACCATGATAAATAACCCTTTTTTGGGCCGGCGGAAGCATAAAGATTGGTTATGTGTTTTTATTGACCAAAAAAGTGATACAGCAAAACTTTTAAGGGAAAATCCAATAAAATACCTTAAATTTCTAAATTTCAAAAAGTTAACTCTAACATAATAAATTTCAAATCCATATCTTACGGTAGACAAGAGAGATATCACAAATTGCAAATCCATATCTTATGGTTAAAAAGAGATTCTGAAATGATGGTTTTTTTCCCCAATTTTTTGAGGGGTCAAGGTATTTTTCAAATTTGTTTGTGTTAAAGTAGTGGAGGTGGGATATGATCATAACCACTTTAAATCCAAAAAGGATTAATGACTATGGGGCCAGCTAACACTTTTAATAATGTAGTGTAAAATTATATGTAATACTAATAAATGTGTAATATTTTGAATCATTTGCTAAACTTGTAACATGGTTGCCAGCATTTGTAAATGTATTATTTTTTATCAATTTATTATTTGTGTGTGGGTGTAAGAAATTTATTACACTTGTAATGTGGTTGACACTAGTAAAAATATTTATCATTTCTATAACATAATTTACTGACACTTTTAAAATGCCACCTCTTCATCCTTAACAATAGAGTCAATTGACTTTTTTTAAAAAATTAAGAAAATTAATTTTCTAATATATTTATAATTTTTTTAAACTAATTTGTTTGACTTATAAATTGAAATATAATGTAATGATATATTGAAATATTATAGAATATTTTTGATAATTAAGTAATTTATTTATTTTTTTAATATCTCCAAAAAAAAGTCAACCATTTTTTTTGGTGAAAGAGAAAAGTCAACCGATTTTCATGTGAACAATGAGGTAGTAGTTTGCAACATTTGTCAAGCTATTTACCATTTGCATTAATATCATTTACAACTGCTTTTAACACGTTACACGCTAGGAAAAAAATGAACTGATTGAGCAAGAATGTGATTTTTTTTAAAGTTTGATTACTTGTAATTAATACATGCTTTTCTTATTCCAAAAGTTATACCTAGCTCATTAATTTCATTGCTACTCACCGAGAAGAAATTTATTTGTTGCATGATACATATGTTTCCAAAACTAGAATTACTTGCTGACTTTTATATCTCAAGTACATGGCACTTACCTTTACAAATAAGTGTTAAAATGATTTAAAACCACTTATTTATATTATATATGATTTTACATTATATTATTACAAAATTTAGTGGCCATTGGACCCCCAAATTTTTTTTTTTGTTTAGGATCCAAGGTGACGAGATCAAATCCCACCTCCCAAGAAAACAAGAGAAAAATAGCCACCATCATCTGGAGTAACCTCAGATGAGGTGATTTAGGAATTTTTTTTTAAAAAATAGTAAAGGGTAAAATTGTAAAATTATCAAGAATTCAAAATTCCTATTTGGTCATAAGGCATGGATTTGAGATTTGGAATTTATGAGCTTGGTGTTACCTTATTAGAAATTTAGAAATTCCAAAGGTATTTTGGCCATTTTCTCAACTATTTTAAAGGCCAAGATTGATGGGCAAAAAATGTGTATAATTTTATGTGTCCATATATATATATATATTATTCAAGTAGCAAATTTTTATCAGTTATAAAAATTCCAAAGGGATTTGATCAACGATAACCCTAAAAGAACTTATCTCTTGATCTTCAGTTATAAAATATTCCACAAGAGTTGATCAAACTCTTACGAAGGGATTTGATCGGTTAAAAGTCTATAGAAACTTATCTTTAGATCATTAACTATTAAAGTCTCTACAAGAGTTTATCATTCTCTTATAACCCAACCACATTATATTTCAAATAAAAAACACAAGTTAATTTTAAACCGCACGTATTTCCGTGCTGTTTAAAAGACTTTTGTTTCAAATACATTAATAAGATATTATATTAGTTTTAGCCGTGCGATCTAAAATTTATGTTTTCTTTTTAAACTTTTATAATTTAATATGTTTAAAAAGTATATTTTATTATAATAAATTAAGAAATAATTATTTTTATCTTTTAAATTTTGTAATTATTATTTTATCAATAATAAACTTATTATATTATTTTTAATAATTTAGAATTAATTATTATTATTAAAATTTTGTTATTATTTTTTATTAAAATTATTATTAATTTTCATTTTGTAATTATTTTTAAATATATTTTAGTAAAACATATTATATTTTAAAATAAAAAATTGTTACATATTCTTAATAAATTCTTAAGAAGCCTTTAATAATTTTAAATATAACATGATTTGAAATAACATAATTTTAGATAAATATTTTAATGAATTATGAAATTAGATTTAGTAAATTTTAATAAGCTTTCATTTAAATAAATGTGGATCTCATTCAAATGTGTAAGTGTAATTTATTAAAAATATGTAATCCTTTTTTTTATTTTCAAATATAATATGATTTATTAAAATATAAATACAAAATTAAAATTGATTTATTAAAATAATAATTTTTTAAATATTAATTACGAAATTGAAAATAATAATAATTTTATTTCTTAATTTTTTAAAATTTTGTAATTTATTATAATACTAATATTTATTAAATCATATAAATTAAAAAACTTATGTTTTATATCGTGCGGGAATTCGTGCTGTCTTAAAAGATACATAATTTGAATACTCTTTTTCTCAATTGGATGTGGCATGCTTTTATTTAAAAATAAATAGATTTTAGTTTTTTTAAAATACCTTTTTAAAACCCATGGAACCCGTGCGGTCTAAAAAGTAATGTTTTTTTATCTTTCAACTTCTTGACTATCCTGTCAACTAATCATGATTACAGGGGTATTCAGATAATTTCTTTTAAACTTGTCTAAAGGCGCGTGAGGAATTATCATTTATCTGCAATTTAAAATTTTGAATCACCTTTCTAGAATTCACTATTTTCAAGATAATTTTTCTGTTATTTTCCCTCTATTTAATTACATTATATTACATTACATTTGTGAAAATTTAGTGAACCAAATGGGTTATAATTTTCTCTGTTCTTCTATCTTTTTTTCCTAAATTTCATAACATGGCTTTTGATTTAACAACAAAATAAACTATTAATACGAGTGGAGAATAATATTTCTCTGGCTTTTTTTTTGTCTATGGTTATATATATTTTTCTTGACAGGATCTTGGTAATATTTTTTTACAGTAATTATAATGGTTTGGGTCTTTATGATCCTGCATCCTTGCTTCCTGAGTTGGGTGAGTGAGAGCACCAAACTCCATTTTCTCTCTGCTTCGATTGTCCGTTCCAACTGAGTGAGCTGAAAACTCGGTTATCGTTTCAATCCTCCAAACCACAGGGAAGGGCCTTCTTGAATCCCATGGCGGAATTCCTCGATTTAGAAGCACAAGACGGCGTTCGAATGCCCTGGAATGTGATTCCAGGAACTAAGCAAGAAGCCACCAACTGCGTCGTCCCTGTCTCCGCCATCTACACTCCGATCAAGCACTTCCCCAATATGCCCGTACTCCCTTACTCCCCCTTGCGCTGCCGAACCTGCCGCGCCATCCTCAATCCTTTTTGCATCGTCGATTTCGCTGCCAAGATCTGGATATGCCCTTTTTGCTTTCAGCGCAATCACTTCCCTCCTCACTATTCTTCCATCTCCGATGAAAACCTTCCCGCTGAACTCTTCCCCCAGTATACTACGATCGAGTATGAGACTCCAGGGGAAGTGGCTTCTATTCCACCCGTTTTCATGTTTGTTGTTGATACCAGCATAATTGAGGAGGAAATGGCATTCTTGAAGTCGGCTTTGTCGCAGGCCATTGAGCTGTTACCTGATAATTCGCTTGTTGGGTTGATCACTTTTGGGACTTTTGTTCATGTTCATGAGTTGGGTTTCGGTCAAATTCCCAAGACATATGTTTTTAAAGGGTCTAAGGACGTTTCTAAGGACCAGCTTCTTGAGCAGATGAGTTTCTTTGCTAGGAAGCCGAAACCAAGCGCTGGGGTTATTGCTGGTGCTAGGGATGGACTATCTTCTGAAAGCATTGCACGATTCTTGCTACCTGCATCTGAATGTGAATTCACTTTCAATTCGGTACTTGCCGTTCCGGGTCTCTGTGTTTGAGACATACAGAGGAATTAGTTGTGATGGGATTACTTGCCTGCAAAAGTGTAACAGGGGAATTTTATGTTGTCTCTGTTGTGTTTGGTTCTCTAATTTGATTTTTGTTTCTTTAATAAACAGGTTTTGGAGGAGTTGCTGAAAGATCCTTGGGCTGTACCTGCTGATCAGCGTCCATCCAGGTGCACAAGTACAGCACTCAGTATTGCAGCCAGTTTGTTGGGGGCGTGTGTTCCTGGTTCAGGGGCCAGGATAATGGCCTTTGTTGGTGGGCCAGCAACTGAAGGGCCTGCTTCTGTAAGGATAACTGATCATGGTCATTAACGTGTTACGTATTCTTCATCTAAGATTGAGTGGAAAATTATCGCGCCAGTAGTCAAGGCGAATATGCTACTTTATAGATTTTATGTTAATGTTTTAGTATTAGGATAAAGGTATATATTACATATGGTAGCATTTGGTTGGTAAACTGGCATTTTCACTTTGATATGCATGGCATCATGGAGTTTAGGATGTGTTTGGTATGCTTGCATTACAGAATGTGGAACACCTGGCATTCAGCCGTTGTTGTTATTTTATTATTGTTATTATTTTTTGTTAGTTTTCTTTTTTGGCAAGCATGGAGGTCTTGAATGTCAGGTGTTTGATGCCACATATTAGTATGAGAATATTGGCCCACTAAGTAGTTCCTGTATGAATGACTGATCAATTAGAGAAGGGTCAGATAATTTTGGATTCAGTCAAGGCTCAGTGAATGTGAAGATAATCTTTGGTACCTCCCAGTTTACAAATTTTTGGTTAAACTTCAAATGTGTTTTGAACCTTATGAAGCCCTGTTGAAGTTGAAGCAATGAAAAGTCCCTGTTGGCTAGATATTTGGTGCCTTGAAATATAAAACTACCATGAGACAGAAAATTTGGATAACAGTTTGTGGTATTAAGTACTTATGGAGACTCTAAAATTATACATGTACTTGGATTTTTGTATTCTAATATCATTTTTAAGCATGAGTTTTCATCATGTTTGGCCAATTATTGAAGCTTGTTTGATTCTATTTATATTTACAGATTGTGTCAAAAAGTTTATCTGAACCTATTCGCTCCCACAAGGACCTGGATAAAGATTCTGTGCCACATTATCATAAATGTGTAAAATTCTATGAGGGGCTTTCTAAACAGCTTGTACATCAAGGTCATGTGCTAGATCTCTTTGCTTGTGCTCTTGATCAGGTGATAATCTTGTTTTATGGGAGATTTTTCCTACTTGTACTTAGTATGCTCTGGATTTTTAAGTCAATAGATGACAAATGATTCTTTTTGCCTTCGGCCTTTAAAACTCTTCTCTGCTCTTGTTCTGGCAAGCATAGAATATTCAAAATTTAAGTGACTCTTTAACTTCATGGGGTTGTTAAATCAACTTATATGTATTTAATGTTATAATATTGTTATGTTAATGCTGATAAGACGGAAATGATATCTCACCCTATATGAATAAAATTAAGGAAAACTACTATTTACCCCTTTGAACTAAGGTCTGATTACAAAATTTGTATATTAACTTTTGAACGCAGCAAAACCATCCGTTATTGTTTGGCACAAGCAACATCCATTGAATTTCAGAATTTGTATGTAAGGAAACGCTGAAGTGGTATTTGTGGGGAATTTTTACTATATTTCAAAGTTCATATACAAATTTTCTAAATAGGCCCTTTTTTTTTTGGGGGGGGGGTATTTAGTTTTCCCTACAAATAATATTACATTAATGGAATAACATGATGTAGTGATTGTTGGCAACAATTATGGTAGTAATGGTGGTGAGGATGGTGAAGGTTATAACTGTGGTTGTTGTGGCCGCAGCAGGCCGGTGGTAGTAGCTTTGGCAATGATTGAGTGGGTAGTGTTATTTCCTTGGCTGCTGCAAGCAACAGTAGAAGTCGCTGTGCTAGTGGTAGGTGATGTGACAACAATGGCAATAATATCTTTTATTTGAATTATATGAAGTTCCATGGCAATATTTGTCTCTCTCTTATTGAGTGTATAGACTGTAGATAAATGGCAATGATAGCATGAAAGGTCCTAACCATATAGGGGGTGTTTGAGAGAAGCCGAAAGAGTGGAGTAAGTGGATTCCTCAAGCTAAATGGTGGTACAACATTTTATACAGCTGCAAAAGCAACCTCTTATGAGTTACTTTATGGTCAAAAACCACCCCTCCACACTCCCTAGATACCTCACAATTCTGTTGAAGAGGTCGTAGGCAGGAGTTTAACTGTTAGAGAGATGATGGGGTTGATGGAACACTACCTACACAGGGCAGCAAATATCATGAAACAGAGCTAACTTACATTGAACTAACAGGGAATTTGCTATAGGGTAGTGGATTTTTCTTAAGCTACAACCCTACAGTGAAATTCCACAAGCTTCTAGGAGTTCTCAGAAGTTGGCTCCAAGGTACTTTGGTCCTTACAAGGCTACAGGGAAGATTGGTTCCTTGAGTTGCCTCCTGTCTCAAGAATGCACTCTGCATTTCATGTTTCTCTATTGAAACTATGTCCTGACCCTAAACTTGAGCAACAGCACCCATCACCAGATTTTCCAGAGGTTCCTCCAACCAGTGGCAGTTCCCAACCTTTATTGTTTTCGATCCTTGAGGGCAAGGATCTCTCTCCGTTTTTTTTTTGTTTTTTTGGGGGGGGGGGGGAGTCATAAGTCAGTTGATTAAGATATAGCCGTTAGATTAGTTTCTGTTAAGTATTGGTCCTAGGTAGTTAGACTTGTAACCTATAAATAGGGCCCTATCCCATTGTACTATACAGATTGTGATTGATGAATACAAAGTGCGTACTATCCATTATCTCATGTTTCTCTATTCCTCTCTTCTCTGTTCTCTCTTTCTCTGCCTCTTGGTCTGTCAACCCCTATCTCTCTACTGTTCTCCATTCTTCCCTTTTTGGTCTTTCTTGGATCCTCCTTTAGGTTGTATGAGGTTAATGCAGTTAGACAACAAAGGATCTAAGCATCTTTTCCCATATGGGTTTCCCATAGCCTTTTACTCAGAAAAAAAATAAAAAGTAGCCTGACATTCCCATGTTTGCTTCATCATAAATGTTCTGGGAATGTTTCTCTTACAGTCTAAGAATCGGGTTTGTATGCTTTGTTCATGCTATGTAGCCATAATTGAGAAAATAGACCCCAGAAGATGTAAAATGGGGTTTTCTTAGGATATTTTTTTTCCCTTATTGAAAAATGGTGGATCTTCTTTTCATTTTTCATTTTCTATGGCACCAATTCAGGCCCAATCCATTGGGTTGGCCCTACTTCATTTCAAATATGTTTACTTTTTGGATATATTGTGCTAAGTTTTAGGTTTTTACTTTTTGAATAGGAATCTTTCGTTTTCAAATCCATTTATTTTGAATTAATATTCTTTTTGTCCTCTCCTTGCTCATCCAGGTGGGCATTGCTGAACTCAAAACAGCGGTTGAAAGGACTGGCGGTCTTGTTGTACTAGCTGAAAGTTTTGGCCACTCAGTGTTCAAGGACTCACTTAAACGTGTTTTTCAATCTGGTGACTATGATTTAGGGCTATCATCAAAGTATGCCCTTATGTTTCTCATCTTGTATAAACATAGTTTCAGTTTCTTGTGTTTTTTGGTGAAATGGAAAACTTAGCCTAGTTGGTTCATGCATAAATACTGATGAATTTTTTTAATACAGCCTTGATGATTTTTATATGTTCTCTGACATTGGAGGTTGGCCTCGTTGTTGTTTTTATTTATATCGTTGTTGTGTTGAAATTTTACACATTGTACTAATTAAACATTGAGGAAATCCTGTCTTAAATCTCATTAGATATCAATATGACTCGATTGCCCTCTTGGATCTGTCAGTTTTGGAAGAGGAGGATATGGGCTAAACTTTTTAATAATAATAGAAAAGGAAACTTTCCCAAACCTTCCATTTGGACTGTAGGGCCTACTTTTTGGATAGCATAACTTTCAAACGATTTCTCTGCTATGTTTGTAGTGACTTCCATATTTTCTTGCATTTCTTCTAAGATAGTCAAGTCATCCTTGTTGATTCATGCATTAGTTCATGATTAAAAGTATTAATTATCATAAACTTCTTGACAATAATTAAAATATTGAGAACCTAAAAGTCTGGACACATATTCTTCTTAGTGTGGCAGTCCCTCTTTGTTTTCTTATTTATTATGCATGGAAGGTGAAGATTAAGTACAAAATAAATTCTTGAAAATAATGGCAAACGATAAATAAGACTTTGAAATTTTAATGAACTCTTGCTCTCTAGAAAAATGAAAAGCTCAAATTCTAAATGATGTTAAACTTCCAATCCAATTCAGAGATCCACTATATTGCTTCTCGGTACACCCAAAAGTTTGTTACAAATAAAAATTTGAAATTGAAAATAGATCTAAACTTATTTGAAAAGTGAAGTTGTATATATAACACTAGGTCATCTATATTCCGTCGCACATTTAAAAATTAATGTGTATAGACTAGGAAGCCCGTATAATGTCACTTTTAAAGGCATTTCTCATTACTTAACAGTAATTATCTTAATTTTTTTTAATTAAAGTGTATAAAAGATATATCATTCACAAAATTACTTTGTTCATTCTACTTCCTTTTGTACTCTATTCCATTTCACGGATCAAATTTGCTCTAATGTTAATGAATATACGGCTGGCTTATTGCTAAAGATATGGGTTTATACCAACACAGGACAGGTGGCCGAAGTTAGAAGCATAATGTTAGGATATTTATGAGAAACTACTAAGGGTCAAATGATTTCTGTATCATGTGCATGATTCAGGGCCCTATGTATTAGAAAGGGGGATGGAACGAGCATTTATTTTGGAATGATTTGTTGTAGCATTTATTTTGGAATGATTTGTTGTAGTATCTCTTTAATTAAAACCAATGTATTTAGAAAAATGATGGGTTATTTTTTTTGTCAGTTGAACGCCTGATGTTATGAAGTTAAACTTCGATTTCATATCTGTTTCTTCTTTAAAATCATGATTGGTTGTTATATGGAAATGCTTCTTTAATGGCAGGATATCTTTCCCTGAAGCTATCCAAAATAAAAAAACAAGAAGAAGAAGAATCTAATGATGTGATATCTAATTCTAACTTGATATCTGTGGGGCAGTCATCTTGTTCCCCGTTTAAAGTCCCCCCTTTATTTTATCTCTGTATTGCAGTGGAATTTTTGAGATCAATTGCTCTAAGGATGTTAAAGTTGAAGGTATCATCGGTCCTTGTGCATCCCTTGAAAAGGTATATCTTAAACCTTTCTTCATTCCTTGTTGCTAATTGTTTTTATGCTCGATCATTTAATTGCATGTTTGTATATGCAGAAAGGTCCATTGTGCTCAGATGTTATTGTTGGTCAGGGGGGTACAAGTGCATGGAAGATGTGTGGCCTTGACAGATCAACGTCATTGTGTTTGTTTTTTGACATTGTGAGGAAGGAAAGTCCTGATGCTACAGTTCAATCTACAAGCAATCAATTTTACTTCCAATTTATGACATAGTATGAACTCCATCCTAGAGAAACCTTCTGTGTAATCCATTTTGAGTTACGATTACATAGATGAAATATTTCTCACTCGATACAGATATTTTGGTTCAGTTATCAGAATAACAATGGGCAAATGAGATTTCGAGTTACAACCCTTTCCAGGAGATGGGTTGCTGGACCAGGAAGCGTACAGGCAAGATTTACTGCTGCCATACTTTGATTTATAAATGTTTATTTCCTCTGACGTCCATTGATGGTAGAAATTCTGTTGAATGTGCGTAGTTCTACAGTTTTTCATTTAATCTAGGAATGAGGCTGGGTTATTTTTTCTTACCTCCTTTCCTTTCTACAACACCCCCAAAAAAGAAACCGACACAAAAGTTGCTGAATTGTGATTCTGATATGTTTTGGGTAATGATAATTCTTGGCTTTTGAGAACAATGATAAATTGTCTTTTAACAACGAGAATTTAGGAAAAAAAACAAAAAGATAATTTTAGTTACTGTGTTTTTCTGCGAATACTTGATGCAGAATGAGAGAGTTGTTGTTTATTGTTTTTTTTTAGAAGATTTAATCATCATTTGGGATTTATGATCTTGTGAAAGGGGTTAGTCTAGTGTGATATTAGCTTGTTGTGGTATTGTTGCATGATTAGGATTTAGCAATTTCAGTTGCTTGGTTAAAGGGTTTTACTTGAAAATAAGTTACCATTATCATTGTTGGTTCTAATTGTGTTGTTCTTTCATTTTTCTTCATGTTTTACATAATTGATCCAGCTGGATTCAGTTGGTGAAGGTGCAGAATTTGCATGTACCCCTGGACGCCAGTTTTTTTTTTTTGGTTCTCTGGATGTAGATTCTAACATGTTATTTGTTTGTTGCTTTGCATGATTCTTGAAAGCTGCCATAACATCCTTGTTGAATGTTTAGGAATTGATTGCTGGGTTTGACCAAGAAGCGGCTGTGATTGTTATGGCACGCCATGTCTCTTTCAAAATGGAAACAGAGGTGAGCATTTGATTTTGTAGCTCTAATTTTCGATGTTTTTGTCTCTTAGAACGTCTGTCTCTGGGGAGTATAGCACATGACTTCCATCTGAGTGAACCTATTGCCATTGAGTATGCCCTCCCTTTTTCATTGGTGGAGTGAAGTTGAGATCCAGATAATAAAGACCAACTGTGTGATTGGACCAGAAAGCACAATTGTAAATGAAACATTAGGTGTACGAGTCTGAACCTCATTGGACCAATTATGACAATCTCTATTTGCGTTTTGAACATTCATCAGTCAGAATTGAGCTTTTATTCTTTAGATGTTGGTTCCGAGTTTCAATAATTATTTCCTTGTGGACTGGCATAGATCCAATTTGCAGCAGGTACATTAATGGGACCATATGGATGCAAGTGAAGCAAATATGAGAGGAATACAGCAGTGTCAATTGACTTAGCTCAATTGATTCTTAATAGCATTCCTTTTCTCATTCTCTCAGTACTTGTCTAGAGAGAGAGAGAGAAATCTATGCATATTACTGAGGAAATGCTAGGACACTGTGTTTTCCATTGGTTACAAAAAACATTTACAAAGGAAAGATGGTACACCACCATCAGATGGACCAATGCGTTAAATCACGGGCATTTATTAAATGAAAATAAACAGAATCATAACGTATCAAATTATTAAACATAGGATCAGACATTAATCATAGAATCAAATCAGATTATGATAGCATTTAAAGCATCGGATTCTTGGCCAATTAGCATCACTATTTGTACTTACAAAATACAATCCACTACATGCACAACTTTTCAAATCTACCATTAACATTTCAGGAGCTATTTCTTATTCCCAACATGCCCCCTTCAGGCTGCTTTTTGCCTCTGGGAGGTCTTTGGGGCTTCCTGGGTATAAACTTGGCACATTTGTGTGCTTGGCTCATAGCCAAGCAATTAATTATATCTTCTATTCTGGAACAATTCCTACTCAAAACTTTATCTTCTAAGTGAAAGCTCTTGGGCCTGAAGTTTTGATCATCATCTTTGATATGCTCCTTTCCAAATCAACTTTATCTTCTATTATGGACCACTTCCAACTCAAAACTAATCCTGTTTTAATCATCATCGTTGATATGTTCCTTTCCATGAAAAGCTCTTGAGTATGAAGTTTAATATCAGCAATCAGAGGCCTGAGTGTTCCTGCTTGTCCACAGTTGTGCAAATTTTCTTTGGGATCTTTTTCTACATTGAAATGGTCTTTTTCTATGCACTCTATAAATTTTGTATTTGTGCCAACATTTGACATTATGGTAATTTGCATTCAGGCTGAGTTTGATCCTATCAGATGGTTGGATAAAGCATTGATAAATTTATGTTCCCGGTTTGGTGATTACCAGAAAGACTCTTTATCATCTTTCAGTTTGTCTCCCAGGTTGGCAATATTCCCGCAGTTTTTGTTTCATTTACGGCGGTCTCAGTTTGTTCAGGTATTCATTTTTGTTTTTGGCTGATGTTGGCACCAATTATTCCCTGCATTTTACATGTGATTATGATTTTCATTTTCTCTTTTCATATATCTAACAGGTCTTCAACAACAGCCCTGATGAAACTGCATTTTTCCGAATGATGCTGAATCGTGAGAATGTTGCCAATTCTGTTGTGATGGTTCAGCCTTCTTTGATTTCTTATTCATTCCATTCAGGTCCAGAACCTGCTCTTCTTGATGTGGCTGCCATTGCACCTGATAGGATCTTGCTTTTGGATTCTTTCTTTACTGTTGTTATTTTCCATGGTTCAACCATTGCTCAATGGCGAAAGGGTGGATATCATCTTCAACCTGAACATCAGGTATTTTTGGACATGTTTAATTCACTAATGTGTATTTTGGTTCTGTTATCATCTGGGTTTACTGTTTTGGAATAAGATAGTCCTACTGACCCAGATAATACATATCATGAGGCTCATCAAAATTTGAACCTTCAAATTAAATTTGGATGGTTCAAATCTCATTACAATGATAAGAGCCCAAAGTGGAACCTACACACTAAAAGCATGAGCTGAAAGATCAATCCTTTTGATATTTTTGTGTAGATTTTATTGAAATTCAGGGTTTAATTTTTATTTGAACATATTGAAAACTGAAACACAGTAATAGATGATAAATATTCTCTAAGTAACCGAGTAATAAATCCTAGTGAGAATGAGACAAAGGGGCCATGGAAGGATTCATCATTATAAAGGACCATGAACTTTTAAATTACAAAGAGGACCAAGGTTTTAAAAAGTAAATAGACAAAAATGCCCTAATGCAATTGACAAATAACTCACTTGCAAATTGTAGAGACTCAATTGCATATCTCTCGAAGATCAATTGTAAATGAGTTATAAGTTGTGGAAGCTTTGTGAATCATGAAAGCTCAGTTGTAAATAAGGGGAAGATTTGTTGCAAATGAATCCCAAAAACTTTGTTATAAAAACAAGAGATTCAATTCTAAAAGCTGGAAGATCAATTGATTAAATTCTTTAAGTGTTTAGATTGAATTTACAATTTACAACTCATTTTCAACTAATCTTCCGCTATTTATAATGGAGGTTTTTGTATTTGCATCTAAGCTTCCAAGAGTTTTACGGAGCTTCCATAAGTTTAGAAGTTCTTGGTCCTTTATTTCCTTCCATGGTCATTATGTGTCATTCTCTCTAAATCCTATCTTAAAAAAAAAAAAAAAAAACTAGGACATGAATCCTAGCCAATATTCTCTGAACAGACTAAACAAACTTTATAACATTATGGTTTCATAACAGAAAAATAAGTTAGAAAAGTGAATAAGATCAAACTATTATGGGAAAGGAAAAATAATACTAGGTGCTGCTTTCTTGCATTATACATAATTTGAAGAACGAGTTGTACTGGTATGGCTTGTTTTAACTTTGATATTGATATTGATTATTATTAGTAATATAATAATCATTTCATGGACTGAAAATGCATTACTAATGGTAATATGTATTATATATTTGAATCTATTTAACTAAGCATAGTCCCTCTATTTTGCAGGCGTTTGCGCAGTTACTGCAAGCACCTCATGACGATGCTGATTTAATAATAAAGGAAAGATTTCCTGTACCTCGCGTGGTTGTTTGTGATCAGTATGGTTCTCAGGTTATGTTCTATTCCTTGCGCCTAATTTGATGTTAAATATGCGAAATTCCCTATATGGAAGAGCTTTGCATTGTTTCTACTTCTTGCTGCTGCGGTCTTGTTACTCCCTCTGGTCTTTATTATAAAATGTTTCTAACTAATATACATTTACTCATTAAAAGCAGTTAAAAGTAATAATTTTGTTATGAAATTCAAGTGATTTCCAATATTATTCCTATTAACCACACTGAACTCTAAAATCATATTAAGTTCTACTCTGTTTGACTACCCTTATTAATATGGGCATATATGAACAAACAATATTTGATGTTCATTAAACTATCAAAACATTTTGTAAAAAGGACCAACAGTACCTTCTATAATGTCATATAAAAGGGACTGGGGGTAGTATGACTTGGTATATTTCACTTTTTGTTCTTTGCCATTCTATCTTGAACATATTTATGCTGTCAGCTTCCTTGTTTTTCCACTTTCGAGAAATCCTAGTATGGAAAAATTGATTGTTTGCTAGAAATTCTAGTAATTGCAAGATAAATAAATAATCCCTCATCCAATGTTAGTCACTTTGCTATTGTTCTTGAAGAACTGCTGAGACTCAGACTCCATCTCGGGGAAAGTAGAAAGGGAAAGCTTTGGTTTTATAAAATAGAAAGGAGCAAGCTTTAGAAATTACTGTGCAATCTAACCGATTTAAGAATCAACCTCTAGACAACATAACCTATTAAGGTAGCATCTTCAACATTCCCCAACAGGGCAGAATCATATAGCGGAATAAGAAGTAGAACACACAGTAATTTTGCATATAGCATCTGTGTTCTTCATTAGAAAAAAGTCGTTGTTATTGAATAATATTAAAAAAGAAAAAGCAATCAATGGCAATTGAGTTAAGTAGAAGGAATATAAACGCCTCCTAAGTAAGGTTTTAGGTTCCAATCTTTCAAATATATATATATATATATTATTGGTATAAGTAAATGCTTGTTTAAAACAAAATAGAAATCATATTTTATTGTTATGTGTGATGTAAAAGGTTTTCATTTATCAGAAAGACAAACAGTCCCATTTTCCTCTCTGTTTCTACCTCTGGAGTTTCGATTTATACACAAGTGATGTGTAATATTGATGTGTTCATTCTATTTATTTAGGCTCGATTTCTGCTGGCAAAGTTAAATCCTTCTGCTACTTATAATTCTGATGCTGCTGTTCCTGGAGGGGATATTATTTTCACGGATGATGTCAGCTTTGAGGTGTTCTTGGATCATCTCAAGAGATTAGTTGTTCAATAATTATTTATAGATTATGGGAATTTCCTCAATTTTGTAAAATTTCTTTTGGATTTCTTGTACATTGAATTGCCTTTTCCCCCCATTTTAGTGCGGACTTTTGTAATTAATCATTTGAAACTCTTTGCACTACCCGGTTGGTGAATTATCACACGAGGCAATACATAAAGATTTAGAATTGTACTCCGTTGTTTTAGAAGAATAAACCTTATGACATAGTGTTTAATTTCCTTTTCATAAACTATGTCTAATTTCTATTTATAACCTATGTCAATGTCTGCTAAGAAATTTGAAACATGAAAATTGGAAGGAGGATGAGAACATGATCAGAAATGGTTTTCATGTTTTGCATCAAAAATAATGAAAATAAAGATATAACTGAATAAGTTGCTAAATACAATTGAAAATTATTTACAGCTTTTAGTAAATTCAGGCTTGTCTTCGCTTTTCCAAGTGTGAAACGTGGATTAACTCAATGCTTTATCTTTCTATTTGCATTTAGGCATATATAGATGGAGGTGAAATAAGTTGCTCTAGGATTTTTGATAAAGGAAAAATTAAGTAGTTGATTATTATAATTTTAATTAATCACAATTTAATTCTTATAATCTCTATCCATTCAAATCAATTGAGCTTGCGACCTTCAAGAACACAATGCAGCTGCATCAAGCTGATTAGAATCAGCCACTAGGGCCTGTTGTTTGGATTTTATATTTTAAACCAACGTAGCAAGGATTGTTGGGTTGAACTATCTGTGTGGCCAGAACTAAAGGCTTTGCTTGACTTGCTCCAGTGCTCGTAGAAACAGGCACTAATAAATCATGAGTTAGGTGCCCTGTGATTAATGAGAGGCTCACATTATAGCAAATACGTTGCGTACTTTCTATAAAAAGTATAGACAAAAATATTAGAATATTATTATTTGGTTCAATGCACACACATGTTGCATGTGTGATTTTTTTTTTTGGGGTGGGACTTTATTATTAACTTCCCCAAATTATGTAACCTTCATATTTGGTTCAATAACTTTTGTCAAAGAAAAAGCAATACTAACATCTTTTATCCTTGATATAAAAGTTAGTTAGTTGACTTTTTTAGGATAATAAAAAAGTTAAATAAATTATTTGATTATAATATATATTTAAAATATTTATATATCATTAAATTATATATCAGTTTATAAGATAGAAAAATTAGTTTTGAGAAAAATGATAAATATATAAGTTAATCAACTTCCTTAATCTCTTTAAAAAATAACTATATGTTCTTATATTAAGGAATAGGTAGTATTATACAAGGGTTCCAACTTTCTAAATTCTTATTAGACGTGTTTGGATCTAAATGCATCGGACCTGAGAATTATAATGAAATCAATTTTTGAATAGTGTTGTTTATATAAGCTTAATTATTTTATTATTTCAATACCAAAAAAATTGTATTATCTATAAAATATTAATGATGTGGCTTACTTCAAGTTCCATGCTAAATTCGATAAAAACATTTCTAGTTATGTTGAATAGTGTTATCGATTACTACCAATTTCTATAATTGAAATATAATATATATTATTATATTCATCACAACTGAAAATAAAAATATTACCAAAATTCAAGTAAAAATAGTAAATCTAGATATAATTAATGAATCATGTAAGACATTTATTTATATTATTAGCTATATCTTCCCATGTACAGAATAGAATATGAATTGAATTTTAATGAGTGTCAAATGGCTATTCACTTATTCAGTACAACCTGCTATAAAATTCTATACTTGATATTAATATTATTTAAAATAAAATAAAATTTTGAGTAAAATATTTATATCGACGAAGGAATAAAACATTTGGGGAAGTTTTCGTTGAGATAGTTACATCACCTGTCGCTTTATGCGTCACCAAATGAGTTGGTCATTTCACTGATTTCCATATGAATAGTGAATTCCCTAACTTGTAAACAAAATGATTTTATGTTCTGTTTATAGTCGTAAAAAATTAAGTCACATCTTTCATAAAGAGTTTATTCATTCATTTATTAAAGTGTATGTTTGGGAATCAGTTAAGAAAAAGGAGTTACGGATTCCAAGAAGAATTTACGGATTTGAAGATGCTTCTATTTTGGCTTGCGTGTATCTTTGGATAAAGATTTGCCAAACATGCATAAATTATAGTTGGCAACTGGAATAGGTCAACAAGCTTAGGCCCACAAAACATTTTTTTTCATAAGATCACTTTATCTTTAACACTCATTTAATCTATTATCATATATTTGAGTAACTGATTAATTTGATTTAAAGTTTGTCGTTCAACCTCCAAGAACAATTGTCGCCCATGTGAATAAAAAACCAATGCTACGTTTGGTAGCATGGAACCAAAAGCATGGAAGTGGAATTGAGGTGAGAATCAGAAAATAAGCTTGTTTGGTTGGTTTGAATTGACTTCCATGGAATTGTGAATTCCATCAAATGATGGAAGTGAGACTTCCATAGGCCCCATGTAGGAACTCCAATTCCAGCTTCATGGAAGTGGCGTCTTCTCCATTTTGCCCTCTCCCCTTCACTGTTCATGCCATCCATTCCAACCACCGCAATCCGCCATCAACTGTTCGTGAAGAGCTCGCGCCCTCCGGCCCCTGGCAATCTTGTTCGTGAGGAGCTTGCCTCCGGCCATCCACTCAGTTCCAGCCACCGCAATCCGCCATCAACTTGATTTTGTTGCAGTCGAACGATCGCACGACCTTTGGCGACGAACGACATCTGGCGACGAATGAACTCTGGCGACAAATGACCTTTGGCGATGAACAAACTCTGGCGATGAACAACCTCTGGCAACCAACGCAACCCCACCCCGATCAACGGTGACGAAAGAGATCTCCGAAACATGATGAACGCGATCTTCGAAACACAACGACGATGAACGCGACCCCCACAACGGTGACGAACACGATCTCTGCCGACAAACGCATCCCCGACAATGGTGACAACGCAATCTCCGGTGACGAACTGGTGGTCGACATTGGTGCTGGTTGTGGGGGAGGGGTAGACTTTTTTTGGGGAAGGAGGGAATTTTTTTGGTAAAGGGTATATTAGTCTTTTCACACTATAAATATAAATATTAAATTAAAATAATACCCCACTTCTTCCAGCATACCAAACAAACTTTTAATCTCACTTTCACCTCTACCTACACTTCCAATTCCACTTCCAGTTCCACTTCCAATTCCATCGAAATCAATTTCGCGTACCAAACGGGACACAAGGGGATCTAGTGGGCCTTACATAGTGAGAGCAACTATGTATGTGTTTGGGAACTCCGTTGGAAAAAGGAGTTTACTAATTTTTAGATGGTTTTACAGATTTTAAGATGATTTTTATGGATTTTGAGATAATTTTGTCTCGACTTGCGTGCACCGGTTGAAAGCGAAGTTCCCAAAAAAGCACTATATGTATTGGTTAGGCCGGTAAAAATCGAACCCCTTGTTTGGATGGAGATAAATGGGAGGAAAGAAAAGCACGAGAAAAAATGAGGTGGGAAGTGCATTTTCTCTGTTTAGATAAAAGAGGAAAAGAGAGAAAAGAAAAGTTGAGGATAAAAGCAGTGAAGGAAAACTGAGATATTAGGGTGCCTTGGTGGAGGGAGGCAATTTCTTTTGAGTTTAAGCTTGTTTATTCTTTATTATGCACTTATAAGACATTCACAACATGTTTTACCAAAATCAAGAAAAAACGGTTTTAAATCTCATTAACTCTATCTTAAAATTTAATAACTTTCTAATTTTACTCATTTCTAATATAAATGAATGAATGGAACTGAGAAGTCCAAAAACAATAATTTGTGGATAAAATTGTACATTTATATAATGAACACTATTACAACATAAACTTTTCATGTTCATTTTTTTTCTTTTTCTTTTTTCATCCATTTTATGGATCACATCTATAAGAACTATCCTTATTTATCCCCATTTTGTAATAGATGTGAGAAGCTTCCTTTTCACATTTTGATCTTCTTAATTGCGTTCTAGATCTCATGCGGTAGTGTAAGTTAAGAAAATTACAAGTCCTAATGAAAATATAATAAGGATTATTTATCTATGAAAAAATAATGCAAAAGGAAATTAAAATTAATAGTCAAGTGTTTTATACCACTACTGTAACTATCTTTGACATATTAACAAGTCTTTTAGGTTAGAGGATGAAATATCCTCTTGCTTGGCCTAGTTTGGCGACATCCTCAATTGGGAATGGGGCATTTGTATTTGCCTCTTTGCTTGAACAACTATAACCGCACATTTAATTTGGTTCT
>JANTPZ010001644.1:0-21376 GCA_025593235.1 Vachellia pachyceras | reverse complement strand
ACTTAATGCATTGCCTCTTAGAGGGTGCAAAAGACTTACAGATAAATGCATTCCAACTCTCTTTGAAAGCTCATGTCAGCTGGAATTGCGAGAACTGGACCTATCCAATCTTCCAACCTGTCTGATAATGGAGTTCTGATGCTAGGAAGAAGTCAAATTCCAATATGTGAACTCCGGATTCGGCAGTGCCCTCAAACTGGGGACACATCAGTGATGGCATTAGCGTCGATGCTGGTTGACGAGGCCAGATGGCATGGAAGCAGTTTGCGGTTGCTGGATCTGTACAACTGCGGGGGAATTATACAGCTGTCATTTGGATGGTTAAAGAAACCATACTTACCTAGGTTAAGATGGTTGGGAGCGACGGGCCGGGAAGTGTTAATAGGGATATGGTGGATACCTTGGCCAGAAGCAGGCCCCTGCTGCACATGGCGTGCCATGGAGAGGACCTTGGGCCTGAGCCGTACGACAGCTCTTATAGTTTGTACATGCATGACTATGGGGAGGTTGATGAATTTGAGCAGTGGCTCCTCGAAGGTGAGGTAGATAGTGACGATGAAGATATGGCTGACCCCGAAAACAACGGACTGGTTTTCTAGTTTGATAATCGATGTATGTGTTGTGTGTACCACCGTGTAACTTGTCTTCGTTATTGTGCCCGTTTATGAATGCGTTAGAGAAGTACTTTTACGTAAGTCAAGGTAAATATGTGAAAGAGATTATCTTGTTTTGCGGATCAAACAGACAAATTATCATCTAGAGACACCTATGTGTTATGTTGCAAAGGAAATGCTTTGTATAATGATTTGATGATGTTTGGAAGTTGGAACTAATCCAATAATAGCTTATCGGATGCTGCCTTACTCTCCTTTTCGAACCTTTGTTTTTTTATCTTTTAAAGAGATATATTTTATGATATCGTTAAATTGAATGAGTTATGCGTGTGTTGGGTTCTTATACGTTGAGCATGCTTGAAACTTGTCCCTACACCAAATTAGTATCAGAAAGATTATTTTATTCCTGGGGGAACGTTGATTTGTCTCCCTAATAAAACAGTTCAAGAAAAAGGGTATGCAGAATTCAGCAATATGAACCCAATATTTTTTCCCCGAACTACAAAAAGGAAGAAACATAATAATAATTTGATTCTTTGGCTCTTTGCTGAGACTCAAGTCCACATATGCCAGTGAATCTGACTCTGTTGGTAATATTTTTAGAGATAATCATGTCACTGTCACATGCTAATTTTAAATATTGGACTATTTATATTAGCAATGAAAACTAAATTTAACGTGATTTATGGTTTACGAGATAAAGATAAGAAAAACTTCGTCTCGATTTATGTGATCATATTTTTATAATGTCATGGCAAACAGACCAAATTATAAAATCACTTTTAAAAAAAGGGAGAGAGGCCAGAGGTCCCTTCTACGCAATATTCTTCATCTTCATCTAGGGAGGTCTTTGTCAATTTTTTTGATGAGTATAACATTTACGTCTTCACCAAAACGATGAGCTTCCTTGACTGAAGAATCAGCGCCCTGGATAATCCCGTGAGGCGCATGTGTGTGACTCCAATGTGAGTGCCTGTTTAGGAATTACTTTGAAACCATATTGTAAATAAATTGAGGTAAAACATAATTTACATACTTATATTGGTTTGCGTAAAATCACTCTTCCAACATATTTCTAAAATTTTTAATGTATAACCTACGTGTCTGTTTCTCATGAGTTTTTTAATTTTACTTTGTGAACATCATTAGGTCTTATAACTTTCTATCATCACCTATCACCTTTAACTCTGTATGAGAGCTACCAACGGTTGGTTGGATCAAGTGGTAAACGGCTTGTTCCAGCTTAAGCAAGGTCTCGAGTTTGAGTCTTTGTGTATGCAGAAGCCACCGTTGGGAGACTCACCCACCATTTCCAGGTGCGCGACGCGGGTCGGGTCCGGATTAGTCGACGCGAAGCTCCGGAAACCGGGCGGGAAACAAAAAAAAACTCTGTATGAGAGCTAATTGTACTGACAGAATGAAGTTAAGGATTTAAGTAAGAGATAAAAAACACATGGACACCAATATTAAAAATTGAGGAAAAGTACGGTTGGTTACGCTCATCATCCGGATTCCATTGATTCAGGCTCAACAAAGACAAAAAGAACAGAGAAGGAAATCCACCCACCGTATCCCATAGCATGTGATGGGGGACGTCAAATAATTCAATTAATATATATATATAATCGTATATCTTGGGTGCAGATTCAATCAGGGTAAATATTGGGCTTGTTTGAATAGCCCGTTGGGAGAACGGATACAGATTTCAAGATAAATATGTGAGAGGAGTTTTGTCTCGGTAAGCGCAGGAATGTCTTTTAGGTGTCAAAACGGGCTATCTAGACAAGCCAATTACTAGTATTAACACACCCACTTCTCAAAACGTTACAGATATATTCATTTCATGCCACCTAATTAAGTTGGCATAATATAATATTCATGACAGCCAGGTGACCCACAACATAAATACATGGAACCCAATTACCTCAAAGAGAACGAAGCATGTATCACCCTAGTTTTGATCAACACAGCTTCCGAACCACAATAATGTCCCGTCAAATAATAATGCCCTTGATGCCATTGGCTATAACTATATATGTTGACCCTGCATTTTAAGGATCACATTCACATATACAGCATTAAATATTTTTTCCTAATTAATTCAAACAAGTACGTATCGGGGAGTGTGTGTTGGATATCAGCTAGATATTGAATACAATATGGGCCCGTTTGATACCCATTTTGATAGATATAAAAATGGATATAGAAATTAAAATTAGGTTTAAAAGTATGTTTGTATGTCATGGAAATAAAACTTTTTTATATGAAAAGACGTAAACACACTTCTATATTAAAAAAAAATTAACATGTTTTTTTACCTTTTTTTTCCAATTGGAATCCATGTTCGTAGCTAGAAGGCTTGCCAGACACTAACATTGTTCATGGCTACCATCACCATCCCCCATTGTTCACGGCAACCATCACCGGCAAATGAAAAATGAACCAAATCCACTATTGCAATCCATAAACAATCTAAACCCACTATATCTCAATAAAAAAAATCGTTAGTCAAACTTTGTTTAAAATCATCATTACTAGAGATGTTGGAGTTCAAAATCATTAATCAACTCGTTGAACAATCTTCGGTCAAGATTTGTCCAAAATCAAAGGAGGAAACCGTCGAGAGAAGGCCATTTAATATCTTCGGTCAAGCTTTGTTCAAAGTCGACAGCAACAGTGGGAAGTTACAGATCTGGATGAGTCGAAGCTTGTTGGCGAGCTCCATCGTTGCTAGAGGAGGTCACTGTCGAAAATACATTAGAGAAAGGGGAACGTGAAGAAGCCATGTGGATGGGGATTGTCGGGGATGAAGATCTTGTTGTTGTTGTGGATGCTTGGATATCATCGTTGTCCTTGTTGGAGATCGTTGGAAGACCGGAGGTCAGCGATGAGACGACGGGTTAGCGAAGAAGCCATGTGGATGGGGATTGTTGGGGATGAGGGTCTCGCCGCCATTGTGGATGGTCGGAGATCATTGTAGATGGAGATTATTGCTGAAGATCTTGTCGGGGATGAGGTTAGCGATGAGACAACCGGTTGGGTCTGAAGAAGGTGAAAAGGGAGGGTTAAAATTAGAATTCCATGGAATTTTGGACAATTTCATAGGTTGTATGATGCAGGTCAAATCCATAATTTCGATTGAATTGATTTCCATGTGAAAATAAATTCCATTACCTTATGAAGTGTACCAAACGGACTTACAGTATGTAATTGAATTCCATTTCCATTGACTCATTTCCACCCTACCAAACATGCCCTATGTTTAATTAGCAAGTTGAATTATCCATGCTTCCTGAGATCTGCTTCCTCATTAATCTCTAATTGTACGGTCAAATTGGAGGGTGGGGCGACATGATTATGTGGAGATTTGAGAATCTTATCACCAAGATGTTGAACCATTTAATTAATTAACGCCAATAATGTCTCTTTACAAACATACTTCTGAAAACGATTCCATATATATCGAGCGGGCCGGGTCAACTTTGGCTTTCTCACGTTTATCATTCATTTTGATATTTTAATCTGAAAATGGAAAGTGGTCTACTTTCTCTGGAACAAAAACATTATTGTTAATTCCTTTTCCCTTTTTATTTTGTTTATCCTGAAAAGATTGTTGTTAATCCAAACAACACATCCTCGCTATGCACCGATATAACTTAAAATGATGGCTCTATACGGAGTTCATCACTGCCCTGCAATCAAAATGACAAAGCCGAAAGCAATAACTTTACATATACACTTAACATCCATGATTTCTAAACATTTTAGTTTATCATTTTGAGTATGACATCATCATTGTTGTATACCTCATTATTATTTGAAAAACTAAATTTGCTTCCACATTATTCACACTATTTTGTATGGAGGCTTAATAAAGTTTGTCTCAGTGCTCAAGTATATGACATAGACGTATCCAATGCCTCTTGATACTACATTGATAACATTAATTCTCAACAATTTTAGGAGGACCATTCATGTCCCTTTTCTACACCCTATTATGGTTATTCATTGGGTGGGTATTAGAATCATTATTACTTCTACCTCCATGATATGATAATTACCACGTCCCCTACCACGATCTCGACCACATCCACTACCACGACCATAGTAATTATTACCTACGCTCATATTCGCTTTAAGTAATGGAGCGGATCTAATGGAACGATTCTCATGGCTTTTCATCAATAACTCGTTATTTTGTTCGGCTATCAAAATACATGATATTAATTCAAAATACCTATTAAAATCTTTCTCTCGATATTGCTATTATAGGAGCATATTTGAAGCTTGAAAAGTAGATAAGGTTTTTTTAACAAATTGCATCATTTATGTTCTCACCACATAATTTCAACCGAGAACTTATTCTAAAAACTACGGAATTATATTCATTTATAGTTTAAAATCTTGTAGCCTTAAATATATCTATTCATATAATGGGCTCTAGGTAAAATTACCATTTTTTGGTGATAATATCTTTCTTTTAAATTAGTCTATAATTTTAATGGATCTTTTACCCTTAAGTACTTTGCTTTTAGTCCTTCATGAAGATAGTGGCGAAGGAAAATCATGCCATTGACGTTATCTTGACTAGTTGTTTTATTTTTTGGTAAAATAGTATTACTTAGACCCATAACATCTAGCTGGATTTCAGCATCTAAGACCCAAAATAGATATTTCGTTCCTGAGATATCAAGGGCTGTGAACTCAAGTTTGGCAAGATTAGTTATTATTTGAACTAGAAACAATAATATCAATTAAAATCATGTTAAAATTGATGTGAAATACAATAACATGATGATTTAAAAATATTAGAATTTACAAATCACATCTAGAGAAATATAAAAATCATAAATATACATGTATAGAAATAAACAAGATGATAACATAATTAAATATTAAAAATACTATTAAATAATAAATAAAGAAATGAACAGCACAAATAAGGAACAGATAATAAACGTGATAACGAAATATAAAATAAATAAATAAAATGTAAATAATGATAAAATAAAATGATAGAATAATGATAAATAAACAATATGATGATAAAAAAGAAAAGATAAAATAAACACTAGAAATAAATGAAATGTATATAAAATGAAACATCTTAATATATTAATGTAAAATCAATAGAATAATGAAATATAAATATCAAGTAAATAAATGAAGGTGGTGGCAATATATATAGGGAGGTAGTGAAATATATATACCAACTAATATTAATGTAACAATAAATAAATAAACAGTAAAGTATAGATGTGACAATATAGCAAAATATAAATAACAGATAGAAAAAATAATAAATAATAATAAAGTTAACAATAGAGTGATACACATATAAGTGATAGTGAAGTGAGTATAACCATAATAAAATGAATAATGAACAAAAAAGGACGAAAGATAAATTGTAACTGGAAGTAGATATAAAAAAAATATAAATTACAAGAACAATGAAATAAATAACAATGTAAATATAAGTGCAATGATTACCGGAAATAATATAAAGTAGAATATTACAAAAAAAAATTAAAAGTCTCACATATATATGTCTTATGGACATATATTAATAAAATCAAAACAATAGGACTCCATATTATATATTAAAATGGTAACAATATGAATAATTTGTAAAGAAGATTAGAAGGAGATATAATAACGATAACAATATTCAATTTTCATAGTTAAAATCCAGTGTTTAAAACATTTACTAAAAGAATAACTAACTCTGTACAGTGACCAATCAGATTATCCCATATTGATCAAGAAGAAATAATATAAAAAGACAATGTAGACGAAATTATTAAGATCAAAGAGGAGTATATCCTTTTGTGAAAACTTTCGTATTGATATCGTTTTATAAAATGAGAGTTTTATCGTAGAAGAAAAATGGAGAGAAAATGTATATTTTTATTCACCATTTTAATGTACAAATATTTAATACACTATCTCTATTTATAGATGTTGAGGCATTGGTGCAAATATGAAAAGTTACAAAGGCATTAAGTAATTTAATGATATAATTGGGGTTAGAGAGACAACGTATCAAGAAGTTTCCCCGCGCTGCGTTCCGCAGTTTGTTGAGAAACGTACTTGAGTATTCCTCCGACCCTGTCTTTAAAATGCAAATTACACCACAAGACACTCTTATATGTTAAGGCTTTTAATATCTTTGAAATTAATATGATGGTGCTGGCAAAAAAAAAAAAGAAATTAATATGATGGTGTGATGATAGCTAGCTGTCGCTCGAAGGAAGCGTTGGTTTTTGAGGATTGATTGTGGGGCGGCCCTTGATGAGGTCCAAGGGTCGGTTTTACACGTCATGGACCGACATGTATCCACGTCATCAGCTTCACTGATTATCCCCACCTCTCTCTCTCTCTCTCTCTCTCTCTCGCCCCCAGTACGTAGTCCCATTAACATGAATGCCATTATTATACTCATCAACTTGATTACTTAATTAATTCTGATCCATTGGCCGGGTTTCCTCGTCCACATGCTTCTATTTAACCCCCATTCTTTATATATAACTGAGTCAATCTCACCTGCAGTTTGACCATGACCGCCCCTTTGGTATCCGTGTCACCATGCTCTCCTTCCGCCGCGCCGCTGTGTGTGTGTGTGTGTGTGTATGGTGGAGTCATCTATCGCCACCTCTATTTTTAATTGCCCTTCAGCCTGTATGTGTTGTATATGTACACTCGCCACACTTCATGGTAGGACCCGACCATCTAATCTGCGGGATGTATAAGATTAATATTTGATTTGAGATAACAAACGGATGTTTGTTTGGATAAACAGAACTTATTGTGGCTTATTTCATGCTGTGCAAGGTAAATATGCACGCTAGTGTTGGGAGGAGTTTTCCTGCAACAAAACAAAACGTACTAACTCCCACGCACACACGTACACACAAACATAATATATATATATATATATGTTATTTGATCTCAAAGCCATACAGATCTCTGCTCCTTCTTTTCCATTTTACGGGGATACATATATACATGCATACATATAATATAGGGAAGACGTTCCTGAGTCAGCGCCACGCCGTTCATTCATATCTTCATTCTGATTTCGGCCAGGTTCTCTTGCTCATGAACGAACGCTTATTATCATCTAAATTAATACAATTTAATAATTCCCGATTTAATCAAATTATTCTTATTGTCATCATCCTGTGTGTGTGTAAGGCCAGGAATGGATATTCTTTAAATTTAATCCATGATGCTGCCGTTTTAACTTTTAACTGAAAAGGCGCGGTGAATGCGTATAAAGTTGCTCTATGCGTCCCCCGTAGCGCATCAACGCAGACCCCGTGAAGAGCAAGTTTTTTCCTATATATGCGCTCCCATATCCTCCGTCCTTCACGATCGAGCCATTTCCACATTTGCATGTGGACGCGCCCATAGATCTCCACGCCAATCTCCGTCTCTCTTCCGCCCCCGCTCGTTTTGTTTGAGTTCGTACCTGTCTTTCCTTGCGCCATCCTTTCAATGGTGATGGATCAGGCTGACCACGGCAGTGCCGTTACAGTCCCTGCCACGTCTTCAATGCCTCAGAGTCGGCAACAAAGTCAGAAGCTTGGAGTGTACCTCGAGGTTCTTCGTCGCCTCAAGAATTCCAACGACGACGAGGCTATGCAGCCTGACTTCGACCATCAGCTTTGGGGTCACTTCAACCGCCTCCCAACACGGTCCCTACATTTACCCTACCCACCTCCCTTTTGCCGATTCTGCCCTTGTGTGCTCGTAATTGTTGCCTCTGGTTGATGCTTTTGCATTTGTGCAGATTACTTGAACCTGTTTCTTTAATTTTCATATATTTCTTATTTAATTGTCCTCTCATTTTCAAATATACGCTTCGTTTTTTTGTCTTTCCTTTTCTTCTCCTCTCTTTTCTTTTCATATAGTTCTCCATATGAAGATATTCCAAGTAGATTGGTTTCACTTCAACTGTAAACATGCTTTCATTTAAAGAAATAATGGCATTCAGCGACTAGTTGCTTTCCCCCCTCTAATTGTTTTCACTTCACTTTCTTCAATGAGATTCGATATTTGAATTTGTGTCTTGTTGTTTTTGGCTCTCTCAATTAGTCTGATGATCGTTGTGATTCATTTTCATTGCTTGACACTATTGACTAGGTATATGTTTTGTCTTCTTTTTGGTCGTGCATTGCAGATATGCGTTGGATGTTAATGTGGAAAGGGCGGCAGATGTTCTCATGCATAAGAGATTACTGCATTTGGCTCGTGACCCCGCTAATAGGCCTGCGATTGAAGTTCGCCTAGTCCAGGTGGGTTGGTTTGGTTGACCCAGCTCATGTGTATGCAGATCCTTGCACTTCTTGGTTGAGTAATTCTTATTATGAATTATAAATATGCAGCTTTGTTTTCTATTTCTTCCGTGTGGATTGAGCCATTTTTTTGCCACAAGCTATTTTCCATATAAATGCGGAAGCAATTTGCTTTACAAAATTCACAATCCTGTTGAGCTGCCATCATTTCTCACTTGCTGAGATGTAGTGGGACATCTAGTTATGGAACGCTTGCTTGTACTTGAAGCCACAAATAAGTGGAATTTGAACTTCTTAGCTGTAGCCGCTGATAGTAAACTCGATCACAATTTACAATTACTTGGGCATGACGGAGCATTTGCTCGAGTCATACTTTTGCCTTGTCCACAGGGAGCAAAAATTAACCTGCATCTGTTTAGTTGAATTGCTGCTGAATTGCATCTGTTATATCACCAAATTCTGAATTAGTAAATATTTTTCCTCTTCCTATAAAAAGAAGTCATTCTTGGGTTTCTATCAGAAAAGCAAAGTTATTCTTAGATTCAATTTCCATACCGTGAACTTATATATTCTTCCACATTTCATATGTGCAATGCCATTTTTGGATTGGATTCGTTGTACAGATTTATCCCCTATCTGGTGGAAATTCAGCTGACTCCCTCCATTCAGATTTACCTAGGGAAGAAGCTTGTCAAACCTCTCCAAAGTACTCAAGGAGGTATCAGTTTCTTCTTCTCTTTCCTCCTCAGCTTCCTGAAACTCTAGTGAAAATTTTCGAGTACAATTTTCTCAAAACTTCAGTTATTCTCATGAAGTACTTTCTCTTTAGTGTTTGTTTGATGGTTGTAATTGGCATTTATATATTTATTGATTATTGATTACAGTATTCATCCTCCTCCTGCCTTTGGCTCTTCTCCTAATCTTGAAGCCCTGGCACTTGAAGCTAATAAATCTGAAGATGAGGAACTCTCTATGCATGGGAGTGCTAAATATTTTCAGTAAGCTTCTTGTCCCAAGCTATTTTTAGGGAAAGGCTTAGCTGGATCCCGTTCTATATAACGTTTCTGGAGATGTAACCCATTAGCTATGTCGTAACTTTCATTGATATTATATTGTCACACGCACACAGTTTTGAGTTCTATGATAAGCTTTGATATGTTTGAGGTGCTGAAGATCATCTCATCTGCTAGTCCAGTAATGAAGTTTAATTTTTTTTGGAGGCCAAAATATAGGAATAGTACAAATTTTAGAACTTATGCTGTGCCTCACTATACTCGTGTTAATGTCCGAATCTGAACTGATTGTGATGATGTTTAAACATATTTTGAATTGGACTAAAATATAAACATCTATCAATGACAATGATTTAGGCGCATGTAACTCTGAACTGCCTCAGTAGCATTTTTGTCATAGATTTTTGATGATGTTTAAATATATTTTGAATTTGATTAAAATATAAACATCTATCAATGACAATGATGTAGGCCCATGCATGAAATCACCTTTTCTACAGATGACAAGCCTAAGCTTCTCAGTCAGGTATGATAAGTTTTCTATTAAAAATAACATCTATATGAGAACATATGCAACTCTCGGTTCATGGTTGCCTAAGGAATGAGTTCAATGGAACAGGCACTTAAAGAAGCTTCTACTTATTTAAAATTGCATGACACTAAATTTTAAACCTAAGTAATCAATGAGAGTACATATTATGTATTAATATTTCACGGTTTTTGTTCCACTCTGCAGTTAACTTCTTTGCTTTCTGAAATTGGTTTAAACATCAAAGAGGCACACATCTTTTCCACCATCGATGGCTACTCATTAGATGTGTTTGTTGTTGACGGGTGGCCCTACGAGGTATGTTGACAATCATTGCTGAAAAGGATTATTTTAAATTTCAGATTTAGCTAATTCTAAGCTACGTCATAAAAGATCATCTTTGGGTTTACAAGGACTGGTAGGCTTGGTCCTGGAATGGAATATACTGCTTATGTTATTGTTTCCTTCACTTTCATTCTCTTTTAATAGTATTTAACGTGACTAAAAGTTCAATATATGAGGCACTAATTGTCAGACTTGATGTTGAAACAGGAAACACAGCAGCTTAAAGAAGCTTTGGAGAAAGAAGTGTTGTTGATTGAGGTAGGTCAGGCACTTTATTGTGTTCATAGACGACTTCTTGACTAATATCTAGCATGTCAAATCTTTAATAGTTTCTGTCAAATGACATGCAGTTATTTTATTTCTCCTGGATTTCAGTATTCTTTGTTTTTATGGTGCATGCCTGAGTTATTTCGGACTTGTTTTTTTGTCAGAGGCATGCATTTTGTGCTCAGAAATCAGAATTTTATGTTGCTAAGACTGAGCAAGTGGAGATGAAATGTGAAGAAGGTCATTTGGTGATACCAAATGATGGGTCAGATGTTTGGGAAATAGAGCCTAAACATTTGAAATATGGAAATAAAATTGCATCTGGGTCATTTGGTGAACTGTGAGTAATCTAGAAATATTTGTCTTCCTTTATGACAGTTTAATAGATTTTTTCATGTCATTGTCAGATACTGTTTCATTCTTCAAGTAACCAACTCTTCCGTTTAAAACAGGTTTAGAGGCACATATTGTAGTCAGGACGTGGCCATTAAAGTTCTCAAGGCTGAGTATGTAAGTTCAGATTGGAAGAAAGAGTTTTCCCAGGAAGTCTATATCATGAGGTAAGTTGTATTAGATTTTTTTTACTTGATCATTTAGATCTTTTTACCAGTTTACGGAGGGAGCTCGAGTGAATTTTGCAATTGATTGATAAAGCTATTGGCTTTTGATTTGTAATCATCTTCTCATTAACATTTGGCAAAAATATGAGGGCGCTTCCTTTTCTTTTCTCTTCTTTTTTTCTTCTGGATCCAAAACAATATCAGTGTTCTTCAGGCTACATAATGTCAGAAACATGAGGGAGGGAATTCTAGATTGTATATTCGTTCCTTGAAAGCATAATAAAAGTTAAAGTAGCTAGTTGTTTAACTTTTGAGGTCATGATATACTGATATGTTAATGAAGTCTACAAAAACCAAGAATGTGAGAATCAAAACATATATTTGTCTGTCCCTTGAACACATGAATAAATTGGAGTGGTTAGTTATATGTCGTTCATGAGTCACACAATTTTGCAATCTCTCTACGACAGGTTAATCCTTTCATTTTTGTCGTGAAATACAAAGCTTTAAAATAGTAGTATATGTACTAATATAACATATATCTCGTCTTTTTTGCTTCATTCCCGGAGGTTTCTTTCTCAATTTGAAATGGTATATTAAGAAACTAATTCAACTAACCCCAAATCTCTGGCATGATAAGAGCTGCATGCAGAATCTAGTAGATTTTTGGGATTTGGGACATTGAGGAATGTACAGCACAGAAACTGATTGCTTTTCTTTTCTCTTGTTTTACACTTGTACCATATTAAGACTCGGTGCTTGAAATTGCAGAAAGGTTAGGCACAAGAATGTTGTGCAATTTATTGGAGCATGTACCAAGCCACCACACTTTTGCATAATAACAGGTGAAATTTAGTGACAAGCAAGATTTAGAATAAAATAATTGAACATAACTGTCTATTTTTAGTGATTTCTTGTTTTTTTTGGTCAGAATTTATGAGTGGTGGCAGTGTGTATGACTATTTGCATAAGCAGAAAGGCGTTTTTAAATTTCCGTCCCTACTGAGAGTAGCGATTGATGTTTCCAAGGGAATGAACTACTTGCACCAAAATAATATTATCCATAGAGATTTGAAGGCTGCTAATCTTTTGATGGATGAAACTCATGTATGAGGCTTTCTTAACTATTCTTTTTCCATCTCTCATAACCTTTTATGTTCGGCCAACTATAATAAATGACATAGTATATGGAGAAGCCTGAAGTTCCGTATGTTTTACCTTGCAGGTTGTCAAGGTAGCTGATTTTGGTGTTGCTAGAGTGAAAGATCAATCTGGAGTCATGACAGCAGAAACTGGTACATACCGATGGATGGCACCTGAGGTATAAATATATTCTCATTTTTCTTCCAAACCACAATTGAAGTTTAATTTCCCCCTTTAATTGTCAGTTACTGTGGTGTGACGAATTTGTCAAAATGAAGATAAGAGGCATGCACGTTATTTATCTCAGTTATGAATGTTCAATTGAATTTTCCTGAAGGGGAATGGTTTTCCATCTACATAATGCAAGCATCAAACACTATCACAGATTGGTGAACATTTTTTTCTCCAGTAGAAAATATTTACATTTCATGTTTTTCTTCATGGAAGCTTACTGCTTAGGCCATACATACGTAGTTAAGTAATGCGTGGAACAAACTACTTTATAAACAACTTGATAATTACATTTTTTATGTTGAAAAATTTATGGGTGACGCAGTTTCTATTATTGTTTATCTCAAATCTACCGACCCAATGCTGCATGATCAGATTTTTCAAATTTTGGTTAAAGAAAATTCAAAGCTTGAGAAACGATCATTTAGTTTGAGTCTTTGGCTGTAAATACAAAATCGAAGGATTCCTTCAGTATTGGATATTTTAGAACAACCATGATGGTTTGAAGGGGGAGGAGAAGTAATTAAGTAGACAATGTGCACCTCCCAGGAGGTAGTTTTAGCGGTTCCCATACTATTTTTCCGGTGACAAAACAAGTCTTTAAGATGGAAGGACTAATGGTGAGAACTTTTCTGATACCCCGCTTTATTTGCTTTGAAGGTTATAGAACACAAACCATATGATCAAAAGGCTGATGTCTTTAGTTTTGGAGTTGTTTTATGGGAATTGCTCACTGGAAAGGTATTTCTTACTACAAGCTGATTTTCAAAATATTGTTTCCTCTCTTTTTACTTATTGATTTATTAATCTTGTTTCCCCTCTTTTTTCTTGGCAGCTTCCATATGAGTATCTGACCCCACTACAGGCAGCAATAGGAGTGGTTCAAAAGGTAATTCTGTTTGTTGATAGAATTAACTACCAGATGATGTTTTCTTACTTTTGCCACAGCTTTTTCTTCTTGAAACGTTAAATAAATTGGTGCGCACAATTGATTGGAATATATAATTACGGACGGTCACTATTTGTTACCTCCACTTCACGTGTTTCAGGGCCTACGACCCACGATCCCCAAGAACGCACATCCAAAATTTGTTGAGCTTCTTGAGAGGTGTTGGCAGCAAGATCCAACATTAAGACCGGATTTCTGTGAAATTATTGAGATCCTGCATCAATTAGCTAACGAGGTATAAGACGGCTATTTTCTCTTGTATGACTTGATGATAAAGATGAAACTATATTATTTTTATTTAGTTTTGTTCGACTTATTCCTATTTCAACGTCACATGTGTCTCTATGCATTGTTTACATATTGGAGCAGGTTGGGAATGATGGAGAGGAAAGGCGAAGGGAGAAATCGGGAGGATTTTTTTCTGCTCTCAGACGAGGTCATCACTGAAAAGTAGGAGAATTGATGATGTCCGTAACGTAAAGATATTCACTCTTTAGATTGAGCTGTACAGCCTCTTCAGATCACTGATTAAAAAAAAAGGACAGACGCCAAGTTCTGCTGGTATTAACATGCAATGAATTTTGCCAAAAGAAATACGGTGAACATATTTCTTTGAATTTCAATTCCTTAATTCAAGCAGACGACAGCCGATATGCGTCTTGTACATTAACGACTCAATTGTGGCAATCTGTTTGGTTTCTGGGATAAACTGCGATGGCCTTATTCTGTATAAAGATGTAAATGAGCATCGTTCCTTTAGCAACTCGCCTATGACATTACAGAAAGGGGAGTCCGTTTCTCGACGAACCTGAGATATGTTAGCGACGCCCCACAGTCAATTCATTTGTACTACATATCAGTGTATCAAAAAAAAAAAAAAAATTGTACTACATATCAAGTCTTTTTATCAATCATAGTTGCTCCACTCTTAGTTGGGTGTGTTTTACAAAACGCACGTACAACAGTATTTTTTTATAAAACGAGATAATCTCCTTCATATATTTACATTGGTGGCGTAAAAGTACTTTTTTATTGTCTTCCCAAACGAGCACAAAATACATATATGCACTTGTAGCTTTACTTATGAACTTTAATGGATATAATTAATTTGACATAAGTTTTGTCACACTAGTATTGGTTGGATTAATGGCAAATTACAATGTTTAGCATTTTCATACACAGGACTTTGGAAGAAGACTGTGTGCCTGTTTGGGAACACCGTTTCCCAAACGATGCACACATTCCAATATAAAACCATCTTGAAATCTGTAAAAACCATTTTAAAATTCATTAAAATTATCTCGAAATCTATAAACCATCTTAAAATCCGTAAAATACCTCGGAATCTGCAAACTCATTTCTCCCAACCGGACTTCCCAAACACACCCTGTGATGATTAGTGGTTTGGTGAGCAGGTTTGCGAAAATTATGCAGGGCGTTGTATCGCGCCACCAAGCCTCTTAAACTTTGCGTGCACGGGCTTATCAAGTTGCCACTTAACCATGTGAAGCAAATAATATAACTACGGACAGTAACACGGATCGGTGCATGCATTCAAGGCACCAGCCCCTAACAAGGAGGAAAATATGCACATGACGATTTAAAATTGGTTGTTAACAACGAAGGGTTGGGTTTAACAGCATGTGCTAAATCGAATTTGAGTTCTTGTTAAAAAATGTATCCATATATAAATTGGATAAAAGTTCAAAAATGCCCTTTATCTTTTATGAAAAGAACTGTCAAACATCACAAAATAAATATTGGACGAAAAAATGCATATAAACTTTCTTGAGGCAAAAATATCATCCCGTCAATAGACCCAAACGGCCGTTATATTTGTACCTGTTGGCCCCACCTATGCCCTGTGTCAACCTTCCTTTCTTACTTGGTGGTCAACTCCCCCCCTCCCTACCTCCCGTCTCTCTCTTCTCGGAGGCGGAAACGATCTTGAACAATAAGCTCTATCCACTGTTCTTGTATGGTATGCGACGAATTATGTTTGGGGGAGGAGCATCGGGATTCTTCAGACAAGGATGGTAAAATAAAGGCGTTCTTGCCTCATTACTTAGGCCAGTACTTGGTTTTGTGTACGTCTGCCCGTTTTTTGAGGAAATTATCGACCGCCAGAAAATCTGCCAGCAGCGTGCTGCAGCTGATGCCGATTGAATACCCGCCACATTTGAAGCTGATCACTTGAGAAACACACATCTTTTTTACAAAGTTTAGGAGTTATATAAGAACATGTTCATCGTGAATACAATGGATCAGTGTTATCTTGCCTGAACATAAAACAGAGGTGAGAACTCAGGACTCTGCTCATCGATGCGCTTCCTGGTCAAGATTCCTGGCCGTGGGGTGTTGATGAGTTCAACGAAGGATCTGAATCTGGATTGCTTCTGTGACTCGGATTGGGAAGCATGAAATAACTCGAAGGTTTGTAACAGGATATTTGATCTAGATGGGCGGATCCCCTCATTATGTGGCAAACCAAGAAGCAAAATACTGTCTCTAGATCTTTGACCGAAGCTGAATATAGAGCTCTAGGAGCTGATATTTTCAGAGATTGTATGGGTCGTGGGTCTGTTAAAGGATTTGAAAATCAGTCATCCGATGCCAGTAAACATCCACTATGATAGTAAAGTTGTGATTTAGACATAGCTGCCGAAATTGATTGTAAGCACATTGAAATTGATTGTAAGCACTTTGTCCCGAGAGAAACTTGAAGGCAAATTGATAAATTTACAGCATGTCAAGTCAGCACATCGAGGTAGATATTCTAACAAAAGCAATAGGAAAAGAAATCCAAAGAAGAATATAATGTTGGACAAGTTAGATGCTGTTGACATTTTTATGCCTCAAATTTGAGAGGGAGAATAGGAATAAGTGTATTGGTGTGACATTACAACTTATGTTCGTTTGTATTAGTTGGGCTGATTACTCCAAGGCCCAACCCACTTGTATCTTGTATATCTGTAAGCACTGGTCTGTACAAACACTACTCGTGTACAGAGTTGCTTAATAATGATGAAGTAATTCAGTTACATACATTGTCCTGGGCTACTTTGCGTAACTGGTTGCGTTCCCCCATTCTAATAAGCAACAACCAAATCTCACCCTCCAAATGCCAAATCTCATTAGTTTGGTGCTAATGAGGCCAGTTCGATAAGGTTTTATTTCTTACCTATTGAATTTTTTTTCCCTCTCAGTCCTATCACTCTTAATTTCTAGCTTTGTCCCAACCCAACTGCTTTGCACGAGAGAAGTCTCGTTTCACCCATGCGTATTCTCACATAGTTCTCATAATAATTGTCAAACGTGGTAATATTGCATGATCCACTTACAAATTCTCGAAATACTGGGTTGAGTCAGATCCCCCTCTAGTCAAATGACTTTGAAATTTTCTTTTTCTTTTTGGTCCTTTTATCTATGCAAATAATCAACATGGAAGAAAAAACATGTCAAATCTATTCTATATATAAGCATATAATATCTATACATATAATAACTATAACATCAAAATTATACTTATTTAAGGATAAAAAATAGAACTTACAAGAGCAAGAATTATAATTAGCGGTTGGATTTGGTTATTTCAATACATATCAAAGTATATGTTTTCCAACGTGATTTACGATTTACAATGTATATATTTAAAATAAATTTTATCTCAATTTATGTAAACGTGCTTTTACAATGTTATCTCAAACATATCTTCTTTACGATGTTGTGATAATCGCATAATCTATCATCAATCAAATCCCTCGTTCATATATTGAATCGGATATCAATGTGAAGCTTTCATATTTTTTCTAAATTCTCAATAAGATATTATATTTAGGGTAATAAGCTGTTGTTTTCATTCTACGAAAATCATTACTATCAACATCTGGAGCCACAGTCACGGAATGTTAATTGGACTTATTGAATTGACTCTACGCTGTTGGAAGGACGCATTTTAGCGGAATACACTTATATTTAAATAAACGATAGATTAAGAGTATATTTATTCTGCAAAAAGAAATTTTTTTGCTCATAATTTATTTTAAAAGAAGTAATCAAACATTAGAGTTTGCAAGTTAACGAATTTTTGAGTTTAAAATGCATTTTGGACTCCAAAACGTGTTTGTCAAACAAGCCCTCTACGTTGGTTTTGTTTTCAGTTTTATACACGAATGGTAAGGAACGGATCCAACTTCCACGAGGAGGTGGGTTCGATTCCCTCTGCCGTCGTGAGGACTCTTTTAGTAGACGATCTCATAAGTCCCTTATAAGTGCTCTAAGAGCCCTGGGGCCATGCCCTGACCTTAGTGCGGGACTGGTGCCGAACTCACCTAAACTTTTTTTATGTATAAAAAAAACATGGTTCCTTATATCCGTACAAGCAACATTTTACAATTAATTTAAACATCACAAGTGAATATTTCATTCATTTCTGAGTCGTGTTTTAAGTTAAACATTACTTTTTTGAAAAAATTTCCTGGATAAATGTAGACATTAAATTTAAAGTATTATAAGATATAAAGGGCTTATCTCATTTTCTGAATAATTTTTACAGATTTTGAGATAAAACTTAGGTTTTGAAAAATAGCTTCTACAGATTCCGAGGCAAAACCTAGGTTTTGAAAAGTGATTTATGTTTGGGAAGTTATTAGCTTTTACGGATTCTGAGACAAAAAGTAGCTAAGAAAGATAAAAAATGAAAAGTAGGAAATAAGAAGAGAAGAAAGAAAAAGTAGGAAATAGAAAAGAGAAAGAAGGAGAAAAGTGGGAAAGAGGAAAAAGGAAAAAAAAGTATGAAAGATGACAAAATAAATAAAAGAAAAGAAAACAAAAGATTCAAATAGAAATTCTGTAATTAAAATAACTTTTTAAAAATTTTTTTTGTAGCTAGATAAAGTCTAGACGTAGGTTTCACAAACTCTAACTCAAACAAGCCGTGGATAGAAACTTCTTGCTACATTGAACCATGGTTGGTGGACGAGTCGTCCTATCCAAATCCCGATGATGAAATTAATTATAATTTTTTTTTGCCCGAGAAATTAATTATAATTGGTTTATAGGTTCAATCCTTGTTAAATCATTGGATTTGGCCCTCCTTAGCCCCTTAAACCGACCGGTTCAATCATCGGCCCTTAATTATTTTATTTTTGGGCGCCACGTCTCCACGTCTGATTTCGGGCATCCTCTTCACTTGACCAGGGCATTCTTCCGCGATGGCAGAAAGAAGTAGAAGGCAAGCAATGATGGTCCCTGAGATAAAGGACTAGTGAAGCATAGCTCTTTCTTACTTCGCAGAGCCAGAGCAAGAGAGATTAACTTAAAGTCGCTGCTGTCTGCAATTCAACTCTGCTTCGAAACTGATCCATCTTGGAGAGATCTGGCGGTAATTCGGTTTCAGCGCCTTCATATCTCTACACAATACCTTCCACCTGATTGACCTGCTCCGGTATCCAGGATGTTGTCTCATCTTTACCGTCTCAGCTTATCCTTGTTTTTTTCCCTAAACGATATTAATTGAGGAGAAGCAGTATACATAGACACGGGTGTCTTAGTGTTGACACAATAATATCGTATAATATCTACAATATTCACGATATTGTAATACTTCCTAATTGATATTAATTGAATTCTATGATATGCGAGAGGTGTATGCATCATGTACGGCTTCACTTATTTTTTGTTATAATTTGATCAATACATAATCGTTTGCTGAATTATCAACCATCTTTCCTTACCCAACTTGTCTTCTGGCCCAGACGATGAACAAAAGGCGAAGAACCAGCATCGACAACGCAGTAGTCGATGTCTGGCAGCGAGAGGTCGGCCAGCTATCTGGCAGGAATTTTGCCCATCGCCTCGGCGGTTCTGAGGTCTGATCATCCATAACTCCCTGCTATTGTTGCCCTTTGATCATTTGGTGAAGCATATGCTAATTAGAGGAAGTACGAACTCCATTGATGGAAATGCAATGGTTTAGACTTAGGTTGAAGCTGTTCAACGCTTCTTCTTTTTCAGCGGTGTTATTTATTGACTGTTGATTTTTCGTTTATCTTTTATTAGCAACTTCTTTTTTATAATCGGGCAAAATTTAAGGTTAACTTTCAAATGGAGAGCTAGGAAGATGGTTCACAATTGAAATGGCACCCTTGTTCTTGAGAAGATGGTTGGATGCGGATTAATGTAGTGGTTTATGAAGATAACTAGGTTTATTTCTGTAAGAAATTTAGTTTTATGCAGAGAGGTTCAAGTATGGCCCCTTCTTGAAGTGAAGTAAATGGAACACAAGGCTGTATACATAGATTTTTAATGCGTCTAATTTGCTATATGCTCTTGCATGTATGTTCTTCGCTTTTATGCTATTCACAATAGTATGCTGCCGGCTGTTTCCAGGAATGGGTTTTTACCAATTTTGACTTAAATTGGACCGGATTTAGTGCTGGTTTTTCAAGTTTCATTGAGTAATATTCCGGCAACATTAATGTGAATAAGATTGTATTTCGCTGGTGTACCGCCATGTAGTAGAGATCAAAACTCAAAAGTAGTTTCAATTTTAACTATTTGCTTCTGTTAGATATATGTATTATAAGTTCATTTCTTTTCTTTCTCATGAATAAAATATTTCATCAAAAGATCAAATATGTAGCTTTTTGTGATATTGTGGACAGCTGCTCTCATCTCATAGGGCAGTGACCTTGAATTAGAAATTGAGATTTGTTGAATAATTTATTTGGAAATTGCATCGCAATACGTGCGTCAATTTCAATGACAGATTTTTCTTCCTTTTTGTTCACTAATTTCAATCTGACAGCAAACTTTCAGTGTTATTAGTTGTTACCATCTGAAATTTACATTTTAATTCTAACGACTGTCTACTTTCCTTTTTTGACTTATTTGAAATTCTTTTGATGCTAATACCATTTGAAATTTAAGAAAATAAAATCTACGTTATCATAAAGCTCTTTCTTCTTTCATGTTGATGATGGGATTTACCTTCCTGCCCTACCTTTCAAAGAGTTTTTGCTTCTTTTCCTGCACAGCCAAAAAAAAGAAGAAGAAGGATATGCTTCTGATATAAAAAACTCAAAGCACTAAACTAATCAATGTCATATGTTTTAGGATCTTGTCCTTCGACTTGATTTACACAGGAAGCTAGAAAAGCACAGAGGTTGTGTGAACACAGTAGGCTTCAATGGAGACGGTGACATTTTGGTGTCAGGTTCTGATGACAGGAGGGTTATCCTTTGGGACTGGGAGACTGGGCATACAAAGTTGTCCTTTCATTCTGGTCATATCAACAATGTTTTTCAAGCAAAATTTATGCCCCACTCAAATGATCGAAGCATTGTGACTTGTGCTGCTGATGGACAGGTACTCCCTCTCATACCTGTAACATTGTGAAAAGATTATCATCCATTTTCATTGGGTCAA
>JANTPZ010001643.1:0-12018 GCA_025593235.1 Vachellia pachyceras | reverse complement strand
TGCTTTCAGGCATCCAGAGAATAGAACCCTCGTCAAGAGGGTCATGCTTCAGTCCCTCCACAATGACTTTAGCGCCCATAATCTGTGAAATATTCAACGTGGTTGTTAGTTCCAACCATATTTGGTGCCTCGTCTAATCAATTTTCCTGAGCAGTTAGGTGAACACCAAAGAAACTAAACACACAATGAACATGAGACTATTTTACTTCCCTCATCAGAGAATGCGTTCTGTGAACTTACCGACGTAACAACTCCAACTGGCAGCATTTGATGTTGTGATTCTAAGGTCACATCCACTTGAGGAACTGGAGGAAGGACCTACAAATTTTGTAAAGTTCAATGATAGCCCCGAAGCAAAATTGAACAACAGCACACAAAAGACCACTTTTTTTATTGCGATTACAGACTTGTAATTAGCGTTACTCAGACAAATTCGGAAAATTAACGAATTAAAAAAAAGGTTATCTCGTCCCGAATGTTGAAAGAAGTGTCAGAAGATTTTGAAACTTTCTCATAATATTTTTTTCTTCCATCCTAGATTTCTAATAAGATCGTAGTAACAGGTCAAAGAAAAGTACCTTCTCCTCATTCTTCGACCTGATGGGTCCGCCGCTAGCCTCGTCATCTTCATCTTCGTCGGCGCCATTCATGTCGCTCCAGCTAACCATATCCTCAACCGATTCTTCTTCTTCTTCTTCTTCTTCTTCTTCTTCGTCGTCGTCGTCAACAACTGCTGCAGTTTTAGTAACCAGTTCTCTCACGTCATCAGAATCCCGTATCTCAGCTTCTTCAAGCTCCTCACAAATAACCTCCTCTTTCTTGTCTGGATGTTTCCTTTCCTCATTGTCATCGTCACTATGACAAACACTATCGTTGCTACAGCTACTCGCAGAAGTTGAAGAAGGTGACGACGACGAAGATGTACTGGAATTTTCAGACTCCAAACTTTCGCCCTCGCCCACTAATACTTGACATTGAGTTGCATTGGCCCCAGTTTCCAATGGCTCTTCAGATCCAACCGCTAAACTAATTTTTCCGATTCCGTCCTCAATAGTATCGCTCAGAGTCACCAACCGGTCACATTGTGGAGCCTCAATAGAGTCGAAACGGGATAGAACAGTGGGAGCTATAATTTGAATGGAGGGATCAGAGTGAGTGAGCTCGGTTGTGTTATCGTGAAGGGGAGGCATATCTGCGGAAGAATCAGCATCAAACCAGAGTTGGATGGAATCAAAATCGAGGAGGGAATCGGCGAAGGAGAATTCGGGGGGAGTGGGATCATGGGTCTCAAAGGGATCCTTGAAATTCTTGACTTCGTCTTCTTCAGCAAACCGCACCATGCCTTTGCGGAGAGGCCGGCTACGGCTACTACAGAAATGGACTGGAGGAGTGAAATTTATAGTTTTACATTTTCCCGAGAACCATAAACCCTAGCGGCGCAGTGTTTACGGTCGTTTAAACCTCAAGCAGTTCAAATGAAAAAAGTCAATTAATTTTTTTTGTTGAATAAAAAAAAAGCGGTTTTTTTTCCGGTTGCCCGCCCGGTTCACCGGAGCTTCGCTCCGACTACGTCCGGACCCGACCCGCGTAGCGCACCTGGCATGGTGGGTGAGTCTCCCAACGATGGCTGCTGCATACACAAGGCTCAAACCCGAGACCTTGCTTAAGCTGGAACAAGCCGCTTACCACTTGATCCAACCAGCCGTCGATAAAAAAAGCGGTTTTAAGGAAGAGGTCATGAATACTCTCCTTTTTGGGCCATGAGTGACATAATGGGCCTTTGTTAGGCTACCTACCAGAAGGGCTTTTGAATTCACGGTTTGAAGCCCAAATTGGTGGTGAGGCTTGATTGATGCTTGTTGAATAGGCCCAAGCGGAAATATCATCATCATCATGAGGATGACACAATTATTCTCATCGGAAATCAAAAATAATTTCATGGGAGGAGGATGTTTCTGTGCATGGGATGAACAGCAATTTGGTTGAGACATTGAAGATTAATAATTGCATCATGTGTGTGTGTCTGTGTCTGTGTCTGTGTCCCTCTCTCTTCACATGTCTGTGCCTTCCCTTCCCCCCCTCTCTCTCCTATTTAATACATTCACCTACTAGGCCAACAATCCCATGCTCCAACACACTGTCAAGCAGACTAGTTGAAAATCAAAAAATGCCAATTATCCGTTGATCAAATGCTAATAGCCTTCCCTCCGCAACCTAAAGTATCAATTTTTTGCCGTCAATACCCATAGTTTGCTCTATGCAACGCGACCTCCAAAGATAGCTTGTCTGGTGGGGCTACCACTTACCCCATTCATGATTCAACAGCTGTTTCAGACTCTGCTAATCAATATCAACACGGAGTATACCGCAACAGGTGCGATCATTGCTTAGTGGTAATTCAACTCTTGAGATTGAATTAAATGAAGCTGCTCATATTGATTTGTTTGCCAGAGTACACTGTATGGCAACCCTTTACTTTTTCAAATTTATTTTCTCTCTTCAAAATTTAGCCAGTTTTGATTTCACAGTTAGATTGGAAGTCATTTGTATTTTACATGTCAGCTCTGTTCAGTATAACTGGAGTCGTCACCGACATCACAGGATTCCAACTCAAATTTTAGCAGTCAAAGAGAACAGAAACAAAATCGATTCGGTCAATCATTATGCGAAGTTAGAAATACATTCTAGATCACACATACAGCCCTACTAGATCAAACTAATACCTTTTTCCCTGTTTCCAGAATGGAGGGAAACGAATGGAAAAGCAAAGAAAAGAGCCGAAGGCAGAGACAGGACTCTCTGTCATGAACTGTCTTCTTGTCCAAAAAGGAGGAGAAAAAAACGGAGGGGAACTTCTCTCACATACTTGAGAGGAAAGAATATCTCTGAATCTTGAAAAGACACAGATGAAATGATATGAATAAAAGAAGCTAGAAATGGAAACATAGCAGCGTCCGGGAAGAAGGTATCGTCGTGAGGGACGGATGATGAAACTAACGGTAAGATCGAAGAACGGATCCACAGTGAGTGCACACGATGGCCCTCCAAGATTTCCAGTAGAAAGGGACGTGCCAAAATCTGGTGGCCGTCTTCATATCTGCGACGCTAGCTCCGCCGCCGCATCGGGAACAGATGCCGGCCGCCGGTTTGCTGAGCTGCATTTGGCGCGTTTGGTCCACGAGGAAACAGAAACACACCATGCTGCCTGTAAGCCCCGGACACAATGACAGTCTAATTGATGCTACCTGGCTTGAAAATGTTATATTTTATGGGGTAGAGGACTGCCTACGCACACAGATTGTATATATAGACGCACTTAACATTTAATTGAGTGCAAAGTGGTGGAGAAGTACTTATGAGTTTATTCATATAAGTCGAGATAAATATGTGAAGGAGATTGTTTCGTTTTGTGAAAAAATATTGTTAAATGTACTTTTGTGGTGTTTGACCGCTTTGCCATACACAGCCAGTAAATGTTGGTGTTGGCGGAGGCCTAAAACCAGATGCTAGTCGTCCAACTTAAAATAGCAGCGGCACGACCCAACTTGAGATGCCAATAATGATCTAATAAATTTATGGATGGTGGTGGTCCATCACCATTGATTTTGGCAGCCTTCTATTTGGATAATGAATCCTCTTCTAATCACTGTGGGAGTAAATGGTGGTGGTCCATCACCATTGTTCTATCCTCGAGTTGAACTGCTGAGAGCCGAGTGTTTTATAGGTAATTATCCAAACGTGACAGGAACTCTCGAATCAATAATCACGGGGGTAAATGGGTTTTGTTCCACTGTTTCCCACCAGCTGTAAACAGAATTCACTAATATACCTATCTATCTCCAGCTATATGGATTATAAAGTTGGAGAAAACTTAAATTTTATAAAAGCAATGATTGTTCAAGTCAAAAATAAAAACAATTATTGATAAAAAAAATCTAAAGATGATTTCCTAATTCCAAATACATAATGGCTATCTATCTATTTATATCAATGGTAGAAGCTATTTTTTCAACATGATATACATTTTACGGGTAAGTATGTGAGAATATTATTGTTTTGACTTGTATGAATATGTTTTTATAACACTAATACAAATGTAAATATGTCTAAAATTGAGCTTTATGGATTACCTTGACTAAATATGTATGTATATTACTCCCTCCTAGGAGTCACCATTTATTTACACAAGTAAACATTGCATAATATACACATCACTGTCTTCATCGTACACAATTCAAAGAATCAATGTTGACTGCGAACACAAAAATAAAAATTGTGGCTAAACAATAATCCATGAAATGAAACACATCATGAATAGAGATAGCATCTATTAAAAAAGGGGGAAAAGTTGATTTAATTGCATCACTATGATTTCTATATTAATCATGCTGGTGAGACCCAATTCTACTCCAAAACCTAAGAGAGCACATCAAAATCAAAGATTGAGGAGGCAGGGCGAAATCAGCAGTCATAGAGCTGCCATGACGGTGCTCCTCGCGGCCTCACGCTTAGCTTCTGCAGCCTTGCCACTTCCGCGGAAGTACATCAACACTTGCTGCCAATTACAAAAGCACAGAACCATCAAACAAGGAAAGCTCTTAATAGAACATATATGGGCATATGACCCCTCGGCAAAAAGGTAAGGTATAAAAACCTGAATAACGTAGATGCTCAGCAAAGCCTCGGCGCAGAACAATGCAAACCCAACAAAGTATAATATCTACAACTCAAAATATAGATATATATATATAGCATAACATATCCTCCATCAACTGCTGCTTGCTGAAAAGGCAGTGACAGTATCAAAATTTAATTACCACATACAATATTAAATTTGAACTTACCCCAAGCATGTGACGGTCGCCTATAAAAAATAGCGCAGGAAAAAATCCTCTGTTGATGGCGTAACATCATAGATCGCGCATATTAGGACAAGGCAATACAAGATTGTCAAGTAATATAACTAATGGGTGAATTCCATATGGAAACTTACGTGAGAGAATGTCCTGCGAGGATAAATGGAGGGGCAACTGAAGCGTAAATGCAGAAACAGATGTGGATCTGCTTGAAGAAAGAAGAGTGAAACACAAGATGAGCAAAACTCATGCGGGTGCGGAATGAATGTTTCCGAGAAAGATAATATATGAACTTGCCATGTAACTTAGGAAGAACCAGCCAAACTTCAGAGCACTGTCAGTCCTGACACAATATGGGAAAACAATTATAAACCAGCAACGTACCGAATGCGGGAAAAGGCAAAAAAAAACTTGGATAGATGGCAGACGACGAGGAAAAAGTTGGACTGCATCATATTGCGTACTACCTCATAGCACGATAAAGAGGGCGATACCATAGTACGTAGGCTCCTGGGACACCACTAATGAGGTAGATGATAGCGAGCAACAAGATTGCGGGACCTGCAGGTTAAGAAGACGAGTCCCTCTAAGGGAAGCAGAAGCAGAATTAATGAAAGATTGATGGGCCAAAATCTAGTTGTAAACCGAACCTTGCCCATTGAAGCAACCCACAAGCATTGTAAGGAGGTTCCAAAGAAGACACAGGACCAAACCTGGACATTATTACAAAGATGAAATGGTATATCATTTACAATACCGTGATTTAGACACAAGTAGAATACAAAAAGATTTAGTACAAGGAATACAAACCGTCCACATACCCAAAAATGTTGCGAATGCAACATACTGCATCCTCTGAAGATGTATTGGTATATCATTTGCGATGTCGTGATGAATGATAGGGAGGCAAGATGGCCAATTCTTTACCTCTAAAGTTATTCCAGCTGCCAGAAAGAAAAGGAAAGGTTGTAAATTTCCAAACAAACCCCATACTTTAGTTGGTTTACATGACAATGGATGAAATAGCGTACCCCGTGATATGGCATCTTCCTTTCGTTTTAGTTCCTGCAAAAAAATCATGGGAACATGAAGTCCCTAATTAAAACAGATAAAAGTGAAGAAATGCAAAACCTCTGAAATTCAAATTACAGTTCATCAACATAGCAAACTAAAAGCTCAATACAATGAAGAGACATTTGCTAAGATGAAAGATTAGTGAAGCAAATTGACAGCTGACCAAGTCTGTTCAAATCAGCGTGTAACTTCGGCTTACAGTATCGGCAATAGCTTTAAAAAAATCGGTGGCGTATTGACAATCGCGCAACAAGATTGGATCCTAGCATCTTACAAAAGCAAGCGAAGTTGACAATTAACAATGAAACAGGGTATCACGATAAGTCACCTGTTCCCTCCTAGACAGTTCAGCCTCTTTGGATTTAAGTTCCGCTTCCTTTGCATCGAGGTCCTGACATTAAAGAACGAACGAGTGAAATTTTTACCAAGGAAAATATTGAGCAAAAAATTGACATTCAATTTAACACTTGGACATTCCAAATCTTATGTTTGGAGGAATATCAATAACGGCACCAAAATTATAAGTCTCAAGAGGAAATGGTGAGAACTAATAGATTGTAACGGCAATATTTCCAGGTTTTTTCAAAAAAAAAAAAAAATTGGCAGAAGGTTTTTTCAGAATTAAATGAAGTTTGAATGATGCATCATCATTTTAATCTTATGTTTGCTTACAAATCATATGAACTTTGATCAAAGGCTGAGAGAGAAATCTATCATGACCTTAATCGTTTGTTTTTGGGATGAAATGGTCGAATTAAGGTCTATGGAGAATGAATTACGGTCAGAAATTCAATCCTTGTCGACTATACGATGGCTCTGTACTTTTGACAAAACCAAGATCAGCTGAAGGCGACTATAAATTTCAAAAGTCTCAAGAGGAACAATAACCAAAAGTATCTTGGGATCTAAACCCGATTGATGAGGAACAATAACCAATAATTGAAAACAGGGGATTCGATTACTGACATTGTGTGCTACCTTTGTTTTTCAAAAATGCGATGGATATAAATTGATGAATACTGAAGTTGTGGTGCCCAGAGAGGGAAAAGCGAAAGCTTACGATATTAGAGAATCCACCTCCATCATTATTTGACTTCCCCGACGATTTTCCTTTGGTTGATCCACCCTAACAGTAATAATAAAGATAATGACGTTTTAATTGTAACAATAACAGATATTGACGCAGGTTGACGTAACACAAAACACATTTAAGGCGGTATCTGTGTAGTTTCAAATTGATGCAAGCCGCAATTAGATCATTATTATATCTATGCACCCAAAAAGTATACTAGAAAACAAAAGCAGATTACCGCATATTCTCTCCTGAACAAAGTTACCAAAATCCATTCAAAAGCATTTCAATTTCAACACATTCTTGTTTGTACAAACAAAAAAGGGAACAAGAGAAAGAAATCTGAGCCGAAAGTTTTATTCAGCTTTGCTCAAATGATACTAGTCGCTTGGGGCTGGTTCTGGGCAGGTCTAGTACAAACCTTGAGAAGTTGACAGTATCCTAATCCTACAAGATTAAACCTCATGGCCCATGTATCATCATTATTTTTCATTCTCTTTACAGAAGATAAAAATCATTCGGCGTAGGTGGGATGCATGGGATCAGATAAACAGATCAGATAATTCATCCAAACAGAAAAATCTCATGAATTCAACCTGTCAGCAATTTGAGTGCATAAAACAAGAAAATCCGAATGAACGTACGTGGAACAAAACGCATCCGAATTTTTAAAAAAGAAAAAGGCATGAAACAAGTTACAGATAAGAGATTTCAAAGCCTAATCAGTTATATAAGTAAGATTATAAAAATTACTGCAAAGGGATTCACGTCCTCATCGAAAGGATTGTCGTAGCGACTCATGGGGACCGACAAGGAGGTCTAAACAGTCAGACTGATGAAGAGAGACGAGGAAATGAATGTAGACGTTTATGGGATATTTAGAAGCGTTTGAAATACTCTTTGATGATTACTCTGCAAAAGAGACAGGGAAAGGGGAAAGGCCTCGAGCTTCGAAAGCCACGAAGCGGACGCCGGCCTCTCTTGTCGATACTGTTTGTTTACGGGGAAAAAACCCAACAAATGCGATGGGAATTTGTTCGCGCCAAGACCTATGAGAAAGAAGGAGAAGGCAAGGAGGGAAAATCTTCATGCATGCGCTCTAGACTCTAACGTCCGTGCATTTTCTTGTGCCCCTTTTTTGAAAAAAAATCGACGAAAGCTTAACCAACCAATAGTGGCTTTACACTCTTGGCCTAAACGAAAAATGGTAGGAACACACTCCACATTGATTTTAGAATACCGCTATTTTTATAAATTGCTGCAACTTCAACACATATACTTGTGCTTGTCCCTGTAAATTCATCCCAATTATTGCTTTTATATTAACTCCGGCGGGGTAAATCAATTATCAATGAAATAAATTCTACTTTCTATGTAAGTTGCATTTTTGTAATCTTGCTAATCCTTGCTAAACCAATCCCTTCTCAGAATTTTCAGGCTCCGGCCAAAAAAACTCAATTAACTAAATTTGAAATATGTCTCCAGTATAATCTTTGCCGGCCATCTCAAAATAGAAAGAGCCTTTATCCACCAATTTAGTCTCTGAAGTAACTTGCTAAAAATCCGCCGATTCCAATGCTTCATGGAACCGTCGTGTGACATGAATTCGACTGCAGAAGCTCTTCTTATTTGGTTATCCGAATTTTGAATCATTAGCCACTTGTATATATTCTGTATCTAATATAAATTCTTAATTACAAGTTACAGCAAGTGGCTAACGATTCAAAATGTTGATTTAATTATTAGATACAGAATATATACAAGAAGATTGAATTAGAATGAAAAGAGTAATAGACATTTACATGATTGAGTTGGCACAGAGAGAATTGGAAGTTTGGAACCATGTATGTACTGCAACTCCATATCTGGGGGACAAACTTGAAAACGAAGACAAACGACGGCCAATCACGTGAAGAAGAAAATTCTTGATGCTTCATCTCATAGAGTGGATATATATATATAGATACTATTCGAAAAAGAGAGAAGGAATCAACAGGATAAGGTCATCACTGGCATCTGTTGCTACAATATCATTTTTGAAATGCTTGAAAAACAAAAGTGTCATCAAAGTCACAGCAGTTGGGTATATATAAAGGTTATTTATGATTCCAAAAGATGAAGGCTATTGGTGTTGAGGGAGGAAGACAGGCCATAAAAAAATAACAGTCTAACATTCTGTTACATCAGTGTATTCTATAGTATAAACCAGTGAAACGGATCGTCAATAATTATTATTCCTTTTGGCAGACTCGCATGCATGGGTAGCAATTCAAACTGGGATCTAGCACTTGGCGATCCCTATGACCATGCGAGTATAATCATGTCACTTTTCTAATTCTGAATTATTGTAACATGTGCCAACTTATTAAAAGGCACTTTTCCATTCTATTATTACATATGACAGATGCGTAAATCTTTCTTCATGTGGTGTGAATGATAGATTAATTGCGTTCTTTGTTTGAGACCTACGAAATGTGGCATCTCGCCTCATGGTGAGATCATCTTCATATATATCGATCATGCAAGGCAGTTTGATTAATTTAGATCAACTGGGAAGTAATTTTCCCTGCCAAGTGCCAAGGAAAAAGCTTCGTTTAACATATCCTGATTTCTTGTACAAGAACATGTTGTATGCTGTTTCACACCGTTGTCGCTTAATTACACCGTTACCTACCTATGATCGTAGAACTTTTCTTCTTTGATTCATTCGCGAGAGTACATATAAATCTGAGGAATTGTCCATTAAATTATAATTTGTAAAAGTGATCCATCATTCCCCAGGCTCGGTCGAGACTAGTATTCTTATTCTTAGTGAACATATTTTGCCAATGTGCATTATTAGAAGAGAAGATTATTGGGTTGGTTACTTGGTTTTAACATGAGATAATTGGATTCATATTTGAATTTGATAATTCGAAAGGTATCAATCTTTCCTTTTCTCCCTGTCTCTCTTTTGCAAGCAAGTACTTTTCTTTTCCATAACGATGACAGCTTTGTTTGCAATTTCTGCCCAGCTTTTCACCAGAAAGGCATGCAGAAAGTTTGTAACGGGAAAGAAATGACGATTACGGTTGTTTTTGTGGTGACCACATGAACATGACCATTATTTGGTTGGCAGATATTCAAAGGAACTAGTCATCATCTCCTCTCTCCAATGATGAAACGTTGCACCAACTTAATTAATTAACTAATACCTTCCATTAATTTGAAATTCTGAATGTGCACTCACTTCAAAAATTTGTTGCATTATTTTGTCCTTGAACTGTTAAGTGATGTAATGTCGTCCTTAAGCCCCTTCATTTAGAATCCACTAGTTTGATGATTGAAAAAAAAAAAATTATGAAAAAGGATCGGATAATGGCTCATAGGCAATATCGCATCATTTAATAATTGAGAATTAATACCCAATGCTCCTGAGAGGCTGAGAGAATGATGTAAGACGAAAAATATCCTTTAAGTAGAGACTCCATGGTTTTCATTTTACCGGACCTCCATTTATTAGGATACACTCTATGGATCTGTTTAAAAAAGAGGTAGAGAAATATTTATATGTAAGTTGAGGTAAATATATGAAAGAGATTATCTCATTTTGTGAAAAAATAATATTGAATGTGCGTTTAACATCGTTTGAACACCGCAAACACTAAACCAAACAGAGATTATGATTTGTTCGTTTGACTTGGATGGGGTCATCCCCTGCCAAGTCGATACATCCAAGTAGCTGAAAAAGTCAAACGACCGGCTTTCTTTTTCATACATCAATTTTTAAAGTGTGATTTGAATTTTTTTAAGGAAAAGGTAAAATGGCATATATTAATAAATATAAAGCACAATTACATAACAAATGTGATTTGAATATGGAGGAATTAGTTAATGTAGCACGATTCGGTGTACATCATATGATTTTTTTTTATATCTGTGTAATTTTAGTTATTTACACTGCAATTAAATTGCTTCGTTTAACAATACGATTTTATTTTATGATCAACTCAGCCTTACATGAAATCAATAGACCAAATCATTGGAATATAAAAGACTGCGAAGCGAGTGTTTAAAGAAGAATATTTGGCGCCCTGTGATTTTAATTCCAACGGCTACATGGTACCATACTTCTACAAAAAAGAAGTCCTCATCATTTTATAGGGAACCATTCATCTTGAGCTTTTATTTGTTAACGTTCGCTTCATTAATTTTTGTTTCCATCGAATGCCATAATTTCAACGATGTCCCTGGTTGGGGGCAAAATCTTGATCCACCCTTTTTTCTAATATATTTAACCTCATATCCAGCGCAATCCATCAGTTTAATAAAATACTACAAAATATTATATGTGAGGAAATATTTAACTCAAACGTTAACTCACAATATTGAAGAGGAGTTAGTGTCTTTCCCTAGGCTCAAAACCGCTACGCTGACCTCTCCATACACCGCAGCTCTCAGAAACAACTTATTTTTCATCCTGATTTACGATTTACTGGATAAATAGATAAATATATAAGAAAATTTTGTGTACACTTGCATAAACATTCTTATAACGACTATTTCATAGTGTCGCTCGCACTTGGTAGGAGACACAGACAATGGTCCTTTTACACATTAGACTTACAACCTACAATTATACATTTGTATTAACGTTTAGAAATCATGTTTAAGTAAATCCAGATAAAATTCTTTTCGTATGTTTATCTCGTAAATCGTAAATAATATTAGAAAAGTAGTTTACATTGTTAATTCAGATTGGAACAGTGGGTGTATTTGGCAAATCGTTGTGCCATCATGAATGCATTTTAGGTAGAGAATGAGTATTTGCGAGAGATTATAGGGAAAATGCATTCCAGGGTGAAGAAGAAAAAGTTTCTTCTGTCCAAAATGCATTCAAGGTCACGAAATTGGATATTTCAACTATTTTTGTTTCATTTTCCCTAATTTTATCACAATATAAAATAAAAAATATATATGTATATATGTATTATTTAATAATATTCATTTTATTTTGAGTAACTTTTTACCAAAAGT
>JANTPZ010001642.1:0-30601 GCA_025593235.1 Vachellia pachyceras | reverse complement strand
CCAAGCAGCTCTCACTGACAACCCAAGCAGGCACCATTTACAACCCAACAAGCCCCATTTACAACCCAACCAGCCCTCATTTACAACCCAACCAGCTACTATTTACAACCCAAGCTGCTCTCACTGACAACCCTAGAAGTTACCATTTACAACCTAAGCAGGCACCAGCAATAATCTAACCAGCCCCCATTTACAACCTCACAAGCTACCATTTACAACCCAAGTAGCCTCCATTTACAACCCAAGTAGCCCACATTTACAACCTCACCAGGCACCATTTTCAACCCAAGCAGGCACCATTTACAACCTAAGTAGCTCCCATTTACAACACAAGCAACCCCCATTTACAATTTCACCAGCTACCATTTACAAACAAGCAGGCACCATTTACAACCCAAGCAAGCACCATTTACATCCTAAGCAGCCCCCATTTACAACCTCACCAGCTACCATTTACAAGCCAAGCAGCCCCCATTTACAATCCAAGTAGCCTAGATTTACAATCTCAGCAGCTACCATTTACAATCTAAGCAGGCACTATTTAAAACCCAAGCAACCCCCATTTACAACACAAGCAACCCCTATTTACAACCTCACCAGCTACCATTTACAAGCCAAGCAGCCCCCATTTACAACCCAAGTAGCTTAGATTTATAACCTCACCAGCTACTATTTACAACCCAAGCAGGCACCATTTACAACCCAAGAAGCTTTCACTGACAACCCAAGCAGCTTTACCCACAGCAAAAGAAGTTACATTGTTTTACACATTAACATATTGCTATACCCACAAAAAAAGTTACATTATGCAAAAACACTATGTTAGTGATTTCAACTTTCTCCTACGTCAATTATAGCATATTTTTCACATCAAATCCAACGTACGATAACTCTTCTTCTGGATCCTCCGTTACTTTCATTGTCGAATCATCGTCATTATCTTCTATGTAAACACGTCCGCTTTCTCCATTGAATTTAATTAAGTGTTCAACTCCTTCATCATCTACAAGTTCCACAAATGTGCTTCTATCAAATGTTAAAGTGAATTTGATGATAAATCGGTTGATGTTTCTTCCCACAATTGATGCTATAATTCTTTTTAACTCTTCATAACTTGTTCCTTCTTTAATGACTCTTGATCTAACCAATCCACCTACATACATTTCACCAGCCAATTCATTGCTTACAAATCTTCCTCTTACATGAAGGAGGCACAGTATAGTCTTCCCAGATGTGCTAGCCATTACCATTCACCACCTTCAGATTTTAATTTTCGTTAACAACCTGAGAAGCTTTATTAACAACCTAAGAAGCTTCATTGACAACTTTCGCTGTTCTTGTTTACAACCTCTGCAGCTACGTCATTTCACCACTGCATCTTCACTCTTCAGCTGCATTCCATAATTATTTTACATTACAAAACAGAGCATGACAAACAAACAACAGAGCACACACCATCTTCTTTGTAATGAAAACAACCACATTACTTTTCTATCCATTTAAATGACAAGCATTACTACTATATCCATTTCAATGATAAGCATTGCTATTTTGTTTGTATCAGGTATGGTTATTTATAGTTTATCCATCTATCACAAGCCTTTTAATTTGTAGTTTCAGAAAGTTTCAGTTTACATTTTCTGCTTCCCTCAGCAACTGTTCTTTGATTTTTGTTCCTTCCAGCACAAATTAATGAAGAATATTTATAGACACACATCAAAATAATAATATTCCAAAATCTTATGCATAATGTACAGGTTTTACGTGTTCATCGTTTGAGGAGCGCAAATCTGATGGTTTCACTAACAGAGGAGCTACACTTTGAACAGAGGACATACAGACCCACATTTAATCAACTTTAGCAGCAACCATGTCCAACCACCATCTGCTCTCTCTCCGTTTGATTTAGAGCAGCGATTTTAGGGTCTCCTTTTTTCAGAACTCCCGCCGAATCTGCTCTTTTCTTCCCTCTTATTATCTCTGTCTAAGTCAGCTTTCCTTTAGATATTGCTTAAGGACAATCTGGTCTTTTCCACAATCCATTTAACCATTAAAAGGTCCCATGGGACCTGACAGCAATTATTTAAAATATTGGGACCATTTGCTAGTTTTTTTGCTTCCTTGGGACCCTTGGCTCATTTTCCCTTTTTATTTTCTGTATTTCCCTCTATTATTTGGTCTTTTTTGGACCAAATATTCATTTTTTTTTTGGGCTACAGTACGGAGATGGCTAGAGCCTAGATGTATACGCTTTGGGCCACAAGGGCCGGTAGTCGTAAGGAAGGTACCATATGCTTCGATCCTTCACCGATGCTTCGACTTGTCATCGAAAACCGAATTCTGGTAGGCACGATACCGGTACCGATGGAGAAGGCCACGTCGTCATTGGCGGCCAGAACCAAAGCTAAGGCAAAAGATTCTCAAATGTGTTTTTCGGGTTTTGATGCGATGAATGAGGACCTTCTGCTCAATATTCTGAGCAGGCTTCCTGCTCAGTCCTTTGCTTCAGCAGCTTGCGTTTGCAAATCCTGGAATCGCTCTTGCAATCGCGTACTTTGTCGTCCTAAGCTCGCCTCTGCTCTTTCTCTCAAACCTTCTTTGCATGTAAGTTTCTTTGCCTACGTCTCTGGTAGTGTGCATTTCACGTTTTCTGGCAATCTCGCAGGATGGAAGAAATGAAAATTCCGCAGCTTAAGTAGCGTTACATCATCGAATAGTTATATTTCTACGGTGCTAGGCAATCAAACGCCGTTTAATGGTTTTCCATCGCCATTTCCCCCGCTTTGCACAGAGAACACCGCCGGGGCAAGCAAGCAATGACAAATCGGCAGTTGATACTGAGATTCCGATATGTTTAACGCCTGCTAAATATGAAAATATAAGATGCTACTTAAGTCAACAAGCACTCTCGCATAATAGGCTGGTTTTGTGGAATGAGCTCCTCTCATTGGGCAAGTCATTTAACTGGAATCAAGACATTCGGCATTCTGGTTGATGTCGGTATTGCACTCTTTGCCTGGGGCTGGGAAACTAGGAGAAAGCCAACTAAATGAGCGCCCTTGGTGGATTAGAGACCAAAGGACCTTACCTTTCGAGTTTCTGAATCATTCAAGTTCATAATCAGTCATGAAGAACATATTCATTTCTTTAGATGATTTTTATGTTAAAATTTTCTTTTTTTTATATTGAATGATAAAATATACGTTGTTCTTGCCTCACTTTGATGATAAGTTCCGTTCTTCACATATGGCATTCACTCTTTTGAGTTTTGCATTATAACAACTTACAACGTGCTTGTTCCTCTTGGAAAATATTATACATTCAAACAGGAAGCTTTACAAGAGGTTTCGGACAGGATTCTGTCTGAACCCATCCGCCCAAATTTTGCCATTGCAAATGTTGGAAGTGGTTTCGACCTGCAGATGACTCTAAGGCTTGTATGGAATTGCTCTCTCCTTTTCTAAGTTCAAGAATTGTTTGTATTAAGCCATTGACCTTAAGGTCTACTGACAGATTAGAATGAAACTGGGGTGCTCTGTTCCCATCATTGGCTCTGTGGCTAATGGTATTATTGGAAGGGATGCTCTTACGGATGAGCTTAAAGAGGTTTAATATCGATTGAACTTTGTTAATTTTTATATTAGCAGTTTTACAAACTCAAGTGCTTACCCATAATTATGATGTAGGTCAATTGGCATGCTCTTTTAAGTGACTTCAGTGATGAAGAGGATGCTGTACAGAAAAATGAAGGCATAGTTATGACCGTTGGTTTTTTCCCAGGATTGAAAGTTGAAGCTATACCACTAGTTCGACAGTCAATGGTAATAAATTTTATCTTTTGGCTGTTTGAGTTCCAGGATGTGTGTGCTTTGTCAAATTTTGACTGGTTATTTTGCTTGTGTATTTGCAATGTATATTGTTTAGGCCATTTTTGACAATGAAAGACCTATCCATTCAGGATTCCATTAGGATAATATTGAGCTTAATGCTGTTCAAATTGTTAAAGTTGTTAGCTCTTATCCTACCAGACATCTATGGAGTCAGCCATTGACAAGTTTGTAATGGATGTCAAGGATTATTCTGCATCTGTCTCCAGATACTCGTTTCCTCAGGGTATTCTTTTATTTGGAGTAAGTAGATTGTAATCACTTATTTATCAATCATTCATTTTACGTGATTAACTGGTTCCCTTTTTATTCAATATGACTCTTGGTATTGTTACTAACACTGAGTTGGCTGTGCAGGGAGGAAGAACTGACATGAAACCAGTTATGGAGAAGTTGGGTATGTGACATTTTATATGTACATATAATCATACACATTATGTTTCTATATTATGCTTTTGCTCACATTCAAACTCGCCTTTTACTTTATGGGGAAAATCTGTTGGGCATTTTGCTGCTTTGTTCAGCAGAGCTTCCCAAAATTGGAGTTGATCAGGGAAGATTCAAGGAACTTATTATTTGGAGGCGCTTTTTTTGTATGCAAATATGATTATGTAGAGTTTACAGACACTTAAGTTTATATCAATCAATTTAAAATATCATTGATTGCTTTCCTTGCAATAGTTTTGCATTAGAACTTCTCATTGTGGGGGAATACACAAGTAGATGGAGGCATGGAAATTGTATTTTGAGTTGGTTTTGTAACTGTGAAGTGAGAACTTTTAATAACTTCTACTGTTACGACTTACAACTCTCTGTTTCCTGGCTTGTACTTGACTGGTCTTTGTTGATGGTAAATGTTTTATGCAGATTATGCCATGCCTAAGGACACATTCATTGTTGGTAATGAGAGAGGCTGCATTGCATACAGAAGTGGAAATGACTCTAGAACTGCTTATGCTAGAACAGGGTACTCAGTAGAAGCTGTTGCTCTTGTTTTTGCTCAGGACAGGGGCAGATATTCTGGTACTTCTTCCTATCTTTTTGGTAGATCTTTCTGCCAATGCACAATACAACTGATACAATTGCTGCAGTTCATGCCATTCTATTTTTCAATAATGAGGAAATTGGATTTCTCATCCCTTAAGACTAGACATGCATGCTCTTTCAAAGGGAAGTATATGCGAAATGCAACTTTGTCTGTGTTATTTTTTTGGTTTAAAAAGTATTAATGAAAGAAGGTATTGTGAATGCTGCTTTTTATGTCTCTTTATCTGAATTGTAACTGATTTGACTAATGAATTGCAAATTCGTGCCTTAACTGGTTAAATAATTGATCCATTTTTCATAACAATGTAACATTGTTGTTATGTTGCCTCCCATCATTCTCCGTGCTACTCTGTACACTAATTGATACTGAAAAATAGAATCTACAATTTAGATGATGTTGTCAGTGTGTTTGGTTCAAGTGCCATGAATCTGTACTATAGTAAATATATAGCTTGAAAGTCTTTTATTTGTTTTTTTTATACTTACGTGTTACTTATATGTACCGTGGATTAATTAAAGCTACAGGAGAAATTAAGTTCCACATTGCTTTGTCAAATGGTGTTTTACCTGTGGGTGACAAATACAAGATTGCTTCAGTCCGAACTAGAAGCGCAGAGAGTTCTACATGGCTGACAGCCAGGAGGGAAGGGCAGCGGGAAATCTTTGATGGTCAAAGAATATTGGATGATGTTAACAATGAGGTCATTAATGCTTTCAGACTTTGAAGTTTTGTTGTTCTGTTTCTCTGGTGAACCAAAAGTTTGTTATGTTAATCACAGAACATAAACTTTTTTTTATGATGCCATTCATTTTGTTCTCTTTCCCAATGTTCCGACCACTTTAGCAAGGGGCTTAATATTTCTTTGAATTTCAAATGGAGGGTAAGTAAACAAGTAAGCAAATCTAATTGGTGTTGATGCTTTCCAGGTAATGGGTTGCGCTTTTTTTTTTTTTTTTGAGGAAAAGTGGAAGATTAAATATTATGATGCTAACTGTTACTCTGCTTGGTTGTGAAGCCTTAATATTAAAGTATTTTGATGTTAACCTTGATATAAACTTATGTTAACAACTGTCATTTTTTTCTATATTTGCTGTCTTACCTATGCATGTTTTTGGACTTCAAAAAATGTGTCAGCTGGCAAATCATGTGGAGATCCCTGATTTGTACATTGGAGTATACAAACGAAGAAAAATGTCTGTTGGAACAGAGAAGCCAAGACAAAGAACATCCATTTCTTTTCATGGAGTTGTGACGTATGTTATGGAACTCGTGTTGGTCTACTGCTTCCTCATTAATATTTGCATCTGTTCAAGGACTTCGGCAAAATAAAAAAAAAAAAGCAAAAGAACAAAAGAAAATTTGGTTGCAATGACCTGATCAGAAGGCTCTGTTTTATTCATCTACTACACTATTTTTACTTTGTTCCTTTGGCTTAACCAGCTTAGGTTATTAGTGATAGTTTATAGGTAGCATACTGCTCATAATAATTAGATGAAGGAACAGTATGTGAATTTCCTAAAATTTTCAAATAATTAGAATTGCTACTCCCAATTTTAACACTGCAGTAGAGAAAAGGAATTGACGCGTGATCTTCCAACTTGTGCAACCTACGAAGAAAAATTTAATGTCTCTTGTTTTGTACAGAGGTGATGAGCAGTATCTGTATGTTGATGGGATTGGCTTAAAAACTGGAGATGTCTTTCAATTCTACCATTCAGATTGTAATACAGCATTAGCCTCATGCACCAGGGTGTCTGATGAACTGAAGAAGATTGAGCTTGAAGCAAATTTTAAGAATCTCAATGGTGGGGCCAGCAATGCCACTACTGTGTTTGGAGGGCTTATTTTTGCTTGTTGCGGTCGTGGTGAATCATTCTTTGGACGTCCAAATGTTGATAGTTCCCCTTTGTCGGAGAATTTCCCAGGAGTGCCAATGTCAGGAGTATTCTGTGGCGGGGAAATGGTCCGCTCTTCCTTCCCGACGAATGGCCAATGCGAAGAAGAAAGATCTATTAGTTGCTGTGTGCATGTTTACAGCAGTGTGTATCTGTTGATGTCTTATACGCCATCTCAGTAATGCTGGATGCTGTTCAATGTTCAGTACAAACATTTCTGAGACCTTTTTTTTTTCCTTTGCCTTCTGTGGCCGTTGATCCGACCACCTAGTTCATAGTTCAAACATGTATATGATTCAGCCATGTTTTTCAGCGAGTTTGGTGCAGAATCTTGTGCGGCAACAACAGCTATAGATGGATATAACATCTTTAATGCACATGATTATGGAATAAGTACCCTTTTGTATGAATTCATTTGTTCTTCCCTCCGTCATCTTAAGCCCGAGTTCTTGAGGTTGAGAATTCGTTCTTTGAGTTAAAGCGAAGTGGAAACCAACTTCATTCTCAGTGGAAGAGGCCTCTTGCTCTTGGACCAAAGGGAGGTCCCGGAGGTTGGTAAATAATGTATCCGATACACTCAAGTGAAACAAAAAGGGAAAGAATCACACTTAAGACCTATGAAATGTAATGACTAAGTTACAACGAGTAGTATAATCTGTTATTTTTTACATAGAAACTTGCTACTTTATGTTACTCACTTGTGAGACTTTCTATAATAATATTTCTTATAATTTCATAATGATACTAAAAAAAGGATAAAAACCACGTCAATTTTTATTTGCATTTATAAATGACAAATAACTACATATGGCGAAATCAGTTGAATAATTCTTGTGGCAATCCTAATATATTTATCATAGAATTTATATGACGTCCTCCATCCTGGTTTTAGATGGACTACCATATATAGTACCCGCTAAAAATAAGCTCTGGGGGTAGATGGAGCACGGAACATAATCAAAATAAACTGCAATTTACACCGAAACAGAAGATTACTCATCAAAGGGGATTTGGGTTATATTCTGTAACACGAATGCAAGCATACTAAGTTGTGTTTATGCATCGGACACTAAGCGTGTGTCAACGGACAGATATTGGCCAAGCATTCCATAGTTCGTCACGCAGCAGCTTTTCGGTGTTTCAAACAAATGGAACAACATACGGCACATAATTGGAGAGAAAAACACTTATAACATGGTATTCAAAGATATCCCTTTACAGTTACTCCAGTTGATCATACAACACAACATCTTGGCAAGGGAAACCAAGGCAAGAAACACAAGCTTGCTCTTTGTTTGGATTCTTATTTCTTCACAAGCAAAATTCCAACTAAAAAATGAATTTAAGACTAACGACAGGGCCACCTCATATTGAAATGCCCAGGGAATTCTTAAACTTCTCAACCTCCAAGTATACTGTGGAATAAGGAAGGAACTCTGAGAAATGCTCTTTGCTAAGATCATTTATTGCAACCGCAAGTTTCGGGATTTCTAATGTTTCTTCATGGGTCAAAGTCCTTACAAACCTAGCTGGATTTCCTGCCCAAAGTTCACCTGATGGAATTCGCCTCCCAGGGGGAACTACTGATCCAGCTTCAAGGATTGAGTGTGTCTCCACTAATGAGCCTTCCATCAGGATGGAATGCTGGCCAATAATGCACTCTGGCTCAATTGTGCAGGACCTCAAGAGGCTATATGCACCAATTGTCACATACCTATCTATCAAAGACTCAGCCGGCAGTCCTGAATTACAGAAGGATGCATACACAATAAATAGGAATACATTCATCAATGATTAATTGTATATAGGCATACCCCATTTTTATAAAGGATCTCAAGTTTCATTTGAAAATTAATTTTAAATCCATGAAACCTGATAAAAGAAAAACACCTGCAAATAAGTATGCTGATTACCAATATTACCAAATTATAGCAAGCAGATCATGGTAAAGCCAAATGAAGGGGAGACACAGAAAACTTGCTTCAGGGGAATCACAAATAAGAACATAAGATCAAGCAAACATAAAAGGATGAAAAACACTGAAGAAGATACGCTAACAATCAAAAGGATCAGGACAAACCTGTGGGAGAAGACCAAGCGGCGTGAATAACACAGCGCTCCTGAACATTGGAGCAGAAACCGACAGTGATCTTATTCAGATCGCCACGGAGGACGCATCCTGGCCAAACCGAGGCTCCATCGTAGACAGTAACTTGGCTGGCAAGGACGACGTTGGGCGCCACGTAAGCATCGACGGCGACTTTAGGGTTCCAGTGCCCCAATGGAATGATCTTGCGCTGACCTCTGTAGTCCCATTTCACGCGATCTGGAGAAGATGCGATGGCATTTGTCGCCTCGGTTGAGACACCACGGCCTAATACCTGCGGTTGTAATTGGTGTTTTGATGCAAGCACGGTTGCTAGAGCTCTTCTGGAGAAGCGACCGAGCGTTGCCATGAGTCACACCTGAACCACAGGGGCCAACGAAGCAACACAACAGGGTAGTGAAGTGAAGGGGGCCGTTTGTGGGCTTGAAGATCAATCAACCTTATGGGCCTTAAGCCCAATGAGAATCCCTCTAAAGAAGCACAATACGCCTGATCAATTGGTAGACCCGACAAGCTTAATGGAGCCCAATGATATCCAAGGCCCAGATACCAGTTTTTGTGTTTGGGATACAACATAACCAAAAATTGCTTTTAAATCACATAAAATTCATTCACTGGGGTAATTTATTGACGTGAAATAAATGAGGCCTCATGTAATCAAGTGGAACCTGAATTTACCCAACGGGTCAACAATATGATTTAGAACATTTTACATAGTCTGGTGATTATTTCGGATGATCGGCACTCCCGGTTTTGTACATCATGCTAGCGGCTCCATCCAAGGGGATGGGATCTGTCAATTTTTTTAATATACCCTTTACTTGAAAATTATCTTGTTTGAGACACTTTAGTACGTGAGAATATTTCACCACAGCCTCTGCCATTCATTCTGTTCATTAATCTCTGCAAATAATATATCCCATAAAATTGACAATCAGAGATGACAAGTATTTGTTAAAAATAAAGACACAGAATCCAGACTCAGTGTAAGAATCACGACCACTTTTAAATTTTTAGCTTGACTGAATTATATCTTTAGAACTGTGCAATTTATCAGTGAAAGTTCTTTTTATTTCACTTTTCACTACCATTAGAATATGAAAACGAAATTAAATTCCGACAAAACAAAAAGAAGATCACGTGAGATGCAGGTTGAATCCAGATTCAGAATAATGATGTATCCTGACTCCTGGTTTTGCTTCATTTGCTGCAGAATGTGGTGGATATTAGCTCCGTTTGGTAAGCCCGTTAGCACAACAGGTGCGCTTACCGATACACTTTTCTTCTCATATAAACTACCTCGGAATCTGTGTCCATTTTCCCAACGGGCTATCCAAACGGAGCCATTATTACCAAAAGTAGATCAGGGGAAGCGCCATATGCCAATATGAAGGCGTTACAACTTGTTTATTCTAATGAATAATTATACTTTGCTTAATGCAGGCCACGTTGTACTTACAATCGCCGGAGTCCAAATTAACTTCAATCAAGCGGGATCCTGCACTTATTTCAATCCCAAATTCTGTGCCCACAAAAGAAAAAGCGAAAAGGAGACATAAAAAGTTTGATGGCAGGTTTAACGATTCGAGGAAAATACAATTGAAAGCAGAGAAAAATAGTAATAAGGAAGACAAGCATCCAAATCAGGCAAACAAATGCAGCTTTCACTGAGATCAAAGAGACGTAATAACAGTAGCAGATAAGAGATGTGCAATCAGAAATTAATGATCCTGAAGAAGTTTATAGCCAAGAACAAGCATATATAAAGTTAGCTAGCCGGTGTAGATGTGAACGCCAATGGCGATGAGGAAGATGGTGATGAGGCCGAAGTAGATGATGGCGTGAACGAGGATGGAAGCGCCACTAGTATGCATGTTGCCGAACTCAACAGCCCGGCCTCTCGCCGGAATCTGAAAGAGAAGACCAGGGCTCAACAGCACAAACAGGAGCACGGCAATGATGACTCGACCCCAATCCGCCATTATCTTCGAGCTTTTTGAACACGACGGCAGGAATGATCCGCGGGATCTGGCAGAGAAAAGTAGGCGATGCAGGATACAGTAGAGAGAGGCTTTGAGGAGGGAAGGATCTGGGAGGCACAAGCGGTGGGGCACAGTCGTGGAAGAGGATACGAGCAGAGAGGTGCACTGATTATTGGGAAAGAGAAGGGGGAAGTTTCACGTGACACGTCAGGTCAAGAGGGATCGGTCAGCGTGTCAATCGTGGCGCGTGTGACTTCAACGGCTCTCACACTCCACATCGCTCCTTTTTGGGATACATGATCACAAGCTTCAATTCTTGTGTTTGACAAACCGGTTGGATCCCCCGTGAATGCATTCTTAAATTAAAAATGTCATATCAACCTCATCTTCTGATTGGTTGATTTACTGCTTCAAATTACATTGCACTTAAATCGAAATAAAACCCCTTTTATATTTTATATCAAAATTTCTAAAATTACCCTTTCAACCGATACTCAAACTATCATCCCATGTGGTATATTGCTGAGAATGAAAAATGTGTTTTAATGAGATGGTGAAAAAAGTTCCTTCTTGTAAAATGAGAAACTGCTTCTATATGGAGGGTTGGACAGAGAGAGCTTAACGCAAGAAGAAGGAGAGTGGGTAAATTTCACGATAATGACATTCTAAGTTGCGATCTTAACATTTTAAGAAGTGACCTAAACATCATATGTCACAATTTAAAATACTTCAAGTTGCAACATAGACATAAAAATTGCAAGGCGTGATTCAGGACATTTCAAGTTACAACCTAAAACATTTCAAGTGACGACTTAAATATGTTAAGTCGCGACTACTTTGTCATTTTATTTTTTTACCAATTTTATCACACTATATAAAATAATATGTTATTTATATTATTTAACGAGATTCATTTTCCTTTTAAATTATTTTTCACCAAAAATTACTTTTCCAACGTTTATCTAAATATCTGTCTTATATGGTGTAAGGAGTTTGATTTTAACTTCCATTGAATTTGTACGCTGGCCTTGATGTTTTTCCAACCAGAATGTAAAAAGCTAATAAAAAATAATATTATTCACAAAAGTGTGAATGGTTCAAATTGATATTAGGTAGAGTATGAAAAATACAAATCGTGGATTATGCTCCCATCTTTCCCCTAAGTTAAAAATAAAAAAGAAAGATGATTGCATCGGATTTACTGCCTATTTGGATTAGGGATGGAAGCTGCTTTTATAATGTGATTTATGGTTTACTATATAAGAAGAGTTTTATCTTAAATTACGTAAAAGTGCTACAATAACACAATTACAAACCAATCCTTGGAGTCATTCTCGATTCATATGCTCTGAAACAGAAATAACCTTTTTGCAAATTGTCATGCTCAAATGTTTTGAACACTTTTGGTATTTTGTGTATAGCCCCCGATGGATGGAAGGGAAGAAAGGAAGAAAGAAAATTGCCAAACTTATAATCACAAATAATCAATTGCACCATCCGAACTCGAACATTATTTGACAGGCACACATGCATGATTTTGCTGCAATACAATCAAGTGTATATATACGGAGAGATAGGCACCAGAGGAACTGGTGAACACAGTTAAAAGAAGAAGAAACAAATTAAAACTGACATGGTTTGGCTGAAGAGTTCGGTCAGCCATACATAACTAGAATGATCAACAAACAAAATGAATTACATGGATCAAAAAACCTGAAGGCTGGGATAAGCGTGCCAGTAAGTAAAGCTAGCCAGAATGAATATGGATACCGATGGCCAAGATGAGAATGGTGAAGACGACGAAGTAAATGAGAGTGTGAACGAGGATGGCCTGACCATTGGTGCGAAAGCTGCCAAATTCCACCAGGCGTGTGTTCCCTGGTATCTGAAACAGCAGCCCAGGCGAGAGCAGTATGAATAACAATAAACCTATCACTACAGGACCCCAATCCAACATGGCTCTCTCCCTATATATCTGCTTATCTCCAACACTTGAATTGTTATCAACAGTTACTTGTATTCTTATTTATGCGCATCATCATGCCTGCTTTTTTTGTTCATCAACATTAGATTCTTACGCAAACCCTTTTTACATTTTTCTTTCCATCAAAGAAATGGATCGTCTCCCCCAAAGAGTGCCCTCCAAGTTTAGCATATCTCATTTTCCCATTTCATATTTTTGTTGAGCCGTCATTTTATTCCAAAATATAAATTAGTTTTAAGCCCATTGCAAAATGCCACCAATTTTGAGAGATCGGACGCCTTAAACAAGCGCTGCAATTGTAACAGTTGACAACAAACCTCGTGGAATCCTCATGTAAATATTTTTTTGACCGAGTGGAATTACCATCTATCCCCTCTTCTTCTAATTTTACATAAATAGCTTCGATTTTACTTTTGGTTCCAGTTTACGAGATTCACAGTTTCAGGTTTTTATAGTCACTATGCATTCTTGGATTAATTCTAATCGAATATAATCTACGTATATAATTAAGCTCACAGGATATCTTGAAGCGGGTAATTGCACCACGTTTGCCCCCGAGTCAACCCTTGGAAATACTGCCGATTTAAACAACGAAGCAGCCAGCTCAATAATTCAAAACTTTTGGGAATCAACCATGACCTTAACTTCCACTATTGATGACGACGACGATGAGTCACGAAGGCTTTATATATGCATGCATTGATGTTGGTAGGAATAATCTCATTTCGTTAGTGTGATCATGCATTATTTATGACATATTAGCGGCAGTTCCTTCAAGATAACTTCTGAGGTTGGCGAGACAGGGAGATCTATTGTTCAAGCCTCGATCAGGATGCCAAATGCTTTTTCCTTCAAGTTTCAAGATAAGCAAGGCCGAAAGCATAGATTTACTTGGGGTATGCTATTGGTCTTTGACAGCATGCAGATGACAGCATTGACCTTCTGTGTTCACTTGCATATGACAGTATTCATATTGATGAATTAATCTGCATTTGTCATTGAAGTTTTATTCAGTGTTTCAGCACGAGTAGGGCTGTAGTGAGAAGTTAACACTTCTACGACTTCTAGATTTTATTACGAATAAGTAAAAAGCTTGGGGTTGAATGATTTTGGCGCTGTTGTTGCAAATTCAGATACTCTGAGCTTGGTAGATGTTGTGAGTTCAATCATCCAGAGAATCCATGACATTGACCCATACAACATGCCCCTAATCCTGGTATGCTTCTTCAAGTAGTTGTGTTTCATCCAGCCTTCTGCCTTTTTGATGCAAGCCGGCCAAATTTGTTGTTTGTAGTACGAGGATGAAGATCGCGATCACATTGTAATGGCTTCAGACAATGATCTTGCTTCAGCTATGGACCATGCAGGGATGGCTGGTCTTAAGGTACGGTGGGCATTCACTCTTACAAAAGAAAGTTTTATTTAGAGCATGGAAGATTAATGGTAGGTATCTTGACTATTTTTTTTATTGAAATTTGAAATGGGGTTAACAGAAGTTTGAGCATGGAATAGAAAGACGAATAATTTGACTATGGAATGATGTATTTCGCAGGCCCTGATGTTGCATTTAGACTACTCAGAAGTAGCAAGTGGTGGAAGAAGAAACAGCGCTGGAAGTCTGGATTATGCTCATTCAGATGGATGGAACTCAGCATATGGTGCCGTAACTGCTGGAACTAGGGTTGGAAATGCGGGCCAGCCCGCCAACCTTCTTCCCTGATGGCCGGATGGGATTCTCCAGCCAGAGCCCGCCATGGCGGGTTGGCAGGTTTTTATAAAAATAATTTTTTTCTATTTTTTTACCCAATTTTTTCTATAATAAGATTGCATACTTTTATTATTCTTTTACTAATCTTATCAATAAATGTTCACTAATTTCCTAAAACTAGAATTTAATATTATTTTTTCCTTTGTAAAAAATATTGGGATTAAAAAAAAAGCATATAAAATAATTTTTTTTAAAAAAAAAGAGTAGGTTAGGCGGCGGGATCACTGCTAACGGGTTGGGCCCGCCATCCCTAGTTGGAACTGCAATTCTTGCTGCCTATTGCTTGTATACATACTTGAAGCGGCGGGCTTAAACGGCAACATCATTGGCGCATTTTGACTCCAAACTCGAAATTGAGTTTCAGACTAAACCTTAAGAAAACAAGAAAAATTTCAAGCGAATCCATACAAGGAAGTCAAAATATTTCTGACTACCACAGTTTTATTTCTGACTTCATCATTGTGCTATACTTTCTTCAAAAATAAATTATAAATATTAATAAATGAATCTAAAATATATTTAACTCATTGTTACACACACATCATTCATAGTTAATCATAACTAACTATATACGACATCTTTTATATATTGAATAGCGGCCAATTTGACTGAAGTTGTCTTTCAATTATTGAACGCGCTCATGTAGCAGTTTCCACTTTCCAGATAGCCTCTATAAGTATCGCATTATATTAATAAATCAAAGGCATAATAAAACAGTCTCTTCATTTTATTATCAAGTCCTAGTCACGTCTCTGTATCGACATATTCTGCATTGCCAATGCCAGCTCTGAGAAATGCTTTTATTACTCCATTAATATAATAATGATTAAGAAAACACGACAAACGGAAATTCTTAACTCGAAGATTCACGTCCTTCAAATCCATAATGTACTCAGAATCCCCCCTCAAATTCTGTTCTTTTCGTCTTGTGAAGCCAACTCACGCCACACCTATAAATATTTTTACCATTAGAAAAACAAATCCACCCACAGATATTCTTATTGAAAATCGGGTCCTTCGGTGCTCCTTTTTTGTCTTTAGAAAAGAGATAAAAAGACAACATTGTCTGCTTCACATGATTTTATGATCTCCACTACGCGGATTGACTTTAGCTGCACAAGAGCTTGGAGGGAAAAAAAGAAAGTAACAGAGCACCAAGGCTAAGCTAAAGCGCACCAATGCCATTCTCCCACGAAACCAGATTCTTCTAATCTCAGTCTCTATATTCAAACTCATTAATCTAGGAGCGAAACATCTGTGGTTGATTAGATTCAATTCAAAAGCTCCTATTTGTCCAGTGAACCGCTTCCTGAATTGAACATTGCAGAGAGACCAACCCATTTTCCCAAAATATATATTTTTCTGAGTAAGCATGAGTGGAAGAAACAAACCGAGATCACTACATGTCCTCTCCTCGATTTTCTTGTGCTCTCTAATACTGTCATTTGTGTTAAAACCTTACCACGTTGCAGCTTCACAACCCATCAAAACGATCGTAGTTCTGGTTATGGAAAACCGGTCCTTCGATCACATGCTGGGATGGATGAAGAAAGCCATCAACCCATGGATCGAAGGAGTCACAGGACGAGAATGCAACCCGGTTTCTACCAAAAACCCGACTGATAACTCCATTTGTTTCACTGATGATGCAGAGTTTGTGGATCCGGATCCTGGCCATTCGTTTGAGGAAGTGGAACAGCAAGTGTTCGGCTCTGGTTCCATTCCTTCCATGTCTGGATTTGTTGAACAGGCATCTTCAATGTGTCCCAATCTCTCTGAGACAGTCATGAAAGGATTTCGACCCGACTCCGTGCCCGTTTATGCTGCTCTGGTTCGAGAATTTGCTGTATTTGATAGATGGTTTTCTTCAATCCCAGGTCCAACCCAACCTAACAGGCTTTTTGTGTACTCTGCTACTTCTCACGGTTCAACAAGCCATATCAAGACGCAATTGGCTAAAGGCTATCCTCAGAAAACCATCTTTGACTCCTTGCACGAGAATAAATTGGACTTCGGAATCTATTACCAGAACATTCCGACAACCTTGTTCTACAGAAATTTAAGGAAGTTGAAATACATATCGAAGTTCCATCAATATGATTTAAGGTTCAAGAAAGATGCGAAGGAAGGGAAGCTTCCATCATTGACTGTGATTGAGCCCAGGTACTTCGATTTGAAGGGGATACCTGCAAATGATGACCATCCATCCCATGACGTGGCAAATGGACAAAAGCTGGTCAAGGAGGTGTACGAGACACTAAGAGCAAGCCCTCAGTGGAACCAAACTCTTCTGGTGATTACATATGATGAGCACGGTGGGTTTTATGATCATGTCAAGACTCCTTTTGTTAATATTCCAAGTCCAGATGGGAACACAGGACCTGCTCCTTATTTCTTCAAGTTTGATAGATTAGGAGTTCGGGTACCAACCATAATGGTTTCTCCTTGGATCAAGAAAGGGACCGGTAAGCCTTCCTCATTCCCATTACCAGTGTCTAATCTGCTCTTATGAAGCAAATCTCATCTTTTCATTTTACTCGACCAAGTTTAGTTTTATAGGATCTTTGTTCTTTGTGTAAGCATTACTGAATTTTTTTTACTATCTCTATGTTTGGCGGTCTCAACCTTTTACCTCATTGTCTTAATTTGGTGGTGTTACAGTGATAAGCAGCCCCAAAGGACCAACAGAAAACTCGGAATTTGAGCACTCTTCCATCCCAGCCTCCATAAAGAAGATGTTCAACCTCTCATCTAACTTCTTGACTCACAGAGACGCTTGGGCTGGTACATTCGAGCACATTGTTGGGGACTTAACTTCACCCAGAACAGATTGCCCACGTATGTATTTATTCCCCACTTTTTATGAGAACCTAGTGAGGTTTCCAATTTTTAGGAGAGTGATTAATAAGAGGGTCGAAATGTGTGTGTGTGTGTGTGTGTGTGTAGTGACATTGCCAGAGGTGAAGGCTCTGAGGACAAGCGAAGCAAAAGAGGAGGGAGGGCTATCGGAGTTTCAGAGTGAGGTAGTTCAATTGGCCGCTGTTCTGAACGGCGACCACTTCTTGAGCAGTTTCCCAAACGAAATGAGCAACAAGATGAGCGTAAAGGAAGCTCATAACTATGTGAGAGGAGCTGTTTCAAGGTTCATCCGAGCCAGCAAAGCGGCTATCGACTTAGGTGCACATGACTCTGCCATTGTAGATATGAGATCATCCCTCACAACTAGATCCTCAATTCACAACTGAAAAATATGAAACCAAAAAAAAAAAAAAAAAGCAAAGACAGGGAAAGCAACAGCCAAGTGCTACACAGTTCATAAATTGTGATATGGTGTTCAATGGCTAGAAGACACTTCAACCCGTGAAAAGCATGGAAACAATTTATTGTTGAGCAAATATATGTGTACTTTGAATGAGTTGCTCACGCATAATGATTAACTTTAACTGCTGTTTATTGTTTCCAAAATGAGCGGATGATTGAGAATGGTCTCCCATTGCAGGTAATTTATTAGACTTGTTATGAAAATAAAAGAACAAGAGAAAGTTGAAAGATAAATAAAAAGGTGCTCTCTTTCATTTCACTGTATATTCTCAAATATGTGTATAACACATCTATTTATAGGGAATCAACATTATATACTAATATAAAGAGTTACAAGGAGAATAAAGCATCATAATTATATAGTTAGATGTTACATGGAATAAATGATAGAAACTCTTCAATGGGGGTTATAAGATATAATGCCATTTAGTATGGAAGGAAGATGAAAAGTCTTTCTTGAATGATACGCACCCATTTACTATAATTTCATAACAAGACTCGTTTAATTGAGATGCTAATAGAAGTTTGAGTAGTATATGCCTATTTACAGAGAAGGCACAACTCTTGATCAGGGTTAAAGCATTAAGAGTCTGAACTGCAAACCATTTTGGCGATTCTTGAGTCTGACATGTTTCATACGGATTAAAGACTAAGTATTAGCAATCCCAGAATATTACACAATTGGCCATTACATATGTGAGCGTAAATTCTAAATTCAATTTGCCAATTGCCAGGAAAATGTCAAGATGATAATCAAGATTAGTCTTATTCCTTATGCTTCCCTTACTAAGCAAAAAGGCACGTGTCACTGCTACCTACCAGTTTAACAGTAATCAGAGGATGGATCACATAATATGGTTAGTAAAGATGCAATTCTACAAAGCGATGCCCATGTGACGAATATTTACAAAAAAATTTACTCTCTTCTCAAACTACAGATTCAGGGAAATCAACATTAACCCATTGAGAAGACTAAATTGAAGATATTAGGAAGCACTGTTGCCATGTACAGCATTTATACCATAGCCATAATAGAAGTGTCCATCTTTCATTTCACATTGAGCAAGGACTTTGCCATGTTGATACATCAGTGATGAGTTCCCGCATCTGATCTATAAGAGCCTTCAGGTGGATGTTCTTGCTGGCAACCTCCTATATTTATAAAAAAGTTCAGTGGAAGTTGAACACCAACTTTGACTCAATTTCAGAAACAGTAAAACATGTTAGTCAAAACTAAGCTATGTCAGAAGTCGCTAAAGCCCATAGTAACATTTTCTTGATGCTAGTAGCTATTGGCGAACATGATTTCACAATAATCAAGTTATTCTCAAATTTCAACAAGCTAAAGCCTGGGTCCTAAGGCTAAAACGACAATTCCACCGTTTAGGCTTTTTATAAGAACATGAACATAGAGATTGAGGTTTAAACTATAAATTAAAACCTCTCACAATCAAAACCTACCTTTCTTAATCGTGAGGCTTGTTCTTCCAACTTCTCGATGTCAGTATCATCCGCAGGGCTAGCAGCTGAACCACTGTCAAATGTTGTTGCCTATTTCAATTGCAAGAGTCGATTCAGTTTCACTGGGAAGAACAAGAGGCCTCACTAGACACTAAAGTACTCCCGAGCCCACCCTCACATCACGTGTTCGAATTTAGAGGCGTTTCAGTAAAACAAACAGAGAGAACCAAAACAAAAGTATGGCTGCCAATAACAGGGGCATCCCAGTGGCCATAATTTTAATTGACTATGTCATCTCAACTCTCAAGCACCATCAATCCAAATTCCTCAAAGCCTGTTTTTTGTGTGTGCGTAGAGACCGCAGAAAATCAATTTACAGAATTTATTAAACGTAGATTCGGTTAAATACAGTGAATAGTTTCAAGATTCAACTACAAAGCACATAAAAATTCCATCAATCCACTTATAATAATTTTCCAACGAAGAGACACTGATGCTAATAATTAACGAGAAACGTTAAGAATAGTGAAATTTTGTTATTAAGTACGCTTTCCAAAGGAGAATAAGAGAATAGTGCAGAAGTTTTTAGAAAAGATCAAACAGACGAAGACATTACCTTCTGAGAGTTGGGAATTGCAATGAGAATGGATCGAAGTGCAGCTACAGAATTCTTGTAGCGAAACCGAGCTTCTTCAAGAGCTCCTCCAGTCCCCGCGCCAACACCACTCTCCGTGTGTTGGATGGAGTTATCGGAAGTGGCGTCACTACTCGCGGCGCCGTTTGAAGAGTGGGAGGAGGGGCCGTTGGGAACCAAATTAGCGGATGCAGCAGACATGGGAGAGGTGGACCACAAGGAAGGGTTGCAGAGCTCGTCGTTCATAGAAGAAAGGATCTGGAAAGCGCGCTCTATGGTTTCGTCCAGATACTTCTGGCCCTCTATTGCCAGCTCTTGCGTCGTTTTGGGGTTGGACATCAAGCCATTTACGGACTGTTCTTCCATATCCGAACACCTAGCAACCACTAATTCAGTAGGATTGTTGGAATTCAGATCAAATTTCTGTCTGATCCTTGAGAAAAACTAGAGGCAGGCGCGATTATGGTAGAAAGGTGCTCCATCTGGAGATTGGAGAAGAAAGGATCCTGAACCTCTCATATTCAAATATGAATAAATGTCACTATGTCAGCAACTGGATCCGACAAGGCGCAAGACATGAGCCACCTGTCCCTGATAGATGCGCTGATTCCCCCGCTTACCTTTGACTAGACAGGTAATTACAAACAAGACAAATAAAAAGGCACAGTAACTAAAATTTGTAAATTATAATGTTAAAAAATCATATTATTACTGATAAACTTGTGGAAGCAACTTTTTTGACCCTTCGTTGGGAGTCAGAATGGTAGTAGCAGAGCAACTGAAATGGATAAGGGATGTCAGAAAAGATGAGCTTCATTGCACGTATTCTTCTCCCAACCGTTCCTTCTTCACCCACAAACTCGATTCTGCAACTACCTACTCCGATTCTGAAATCCCAAATTCGGAACCCTAAACCCATCCTCGTGCCTAATCTCCTCTCTCTGGTTCTTGCTGTATCCTTCACCTCTCCGTTATCTGCTTCCGCTATCCCTTCCCTCAATTCTCAGTCCTCTCCTCCCATATCCCTCACCACTCCTTTTTCTCAATCTAAGAACTTGCAGCTTGGACTAGAAAATGGGTATGCCAATTTTGAACAAGATCTTCGGTTTCTTTTCTTTTTTTTTTTCTAAACGGAATGCATTATGTTGGTTTGTGTTCAGTATTTTCTCAGTATTCTTTTGTTGGCAGAAAAATTTTGCCTTGTCCTTCGGTCAATCCGGGCTGTATATCCACAAACCCCATGTCATCTTCGTTTTCATTTCCTTGGATGATTCCTGAAAATACGTCGGACGATGCAATTCAGGTCACTTGAAACCTATTCTGTATTTATTTCAGTTATCTCAATCTGTACTTGTTTCCATTAGGATTAGATACATACAAGTCAATATTCCTGATTGATAATGTGTGTTCACTTTTCCTTCCCTAGAAATTGAGCGAAGCAATCCAAAAGACCCAGAAAAATGTGAAATTCCAGCCTGTGGAAGACACTCCTTATGGTAATAGCAGCCCCTAGCCTTCGGTTCTAATCAATAATTAATGCTTTATATCCTGGATTCTGGAACAAAAGCAAATAAATGTGGCATGAAGCAAAAAGAACAAGCAAAAGAAACGATTTTTTTCCACAATGAGGAAGAACCTAATATAGAGTTCAGGCTTTTATAGTGCTGGTTTTTTATATATAAAAACGAGGGTTTTACACTTCAATAATAATATGGCAATGAAATTGCTTTAAGCGATGGCTTCACTGATAATGAAGGGAATGTGCAGGGAGGTATTTCCAAGCTGAGGTGGATGGGGGATTTGGGAGAGACGTTCTTGAGTTTCTAGTGAAAGGAGAAGTGGTTACTTACAGGTGTATGGCTACAAAAGTGACCTACGTGTATCCTTTCACTACAGCTTTAGGAGATTCCAAGGGTCAAGAAGCAAGGCTTAAGCAAATTAGCGATCAGTTAGGCTGGTATGCTCCGGGTTTTGATTCCATGGAGTAATTTGGCTTCTTCTTGCTGAATCATCTCTCGCTCATAATGACATCCACTTGTTGCCAAGTGCCTCTGTTGCTATATGTTTGTATTGGAATGGGTTGTGTAGCTTTCTTTCAAGCTCTATCCTATTACACTGGCATTAATCTGCCTTTTCTTTCCCTTGTTCCTTTTCCTTTATTATTTCCACCAGTTGTCCTGCCTCGTGTTTAAAGTTTATAAAATTCGCAGCATCCTACAGAAATATCAAAACTCAGTTCATGGGCTACAGCACAAAGCCACTAATAGGTTTCACTGCAGAATCCATTCAAGTGTGAAGATGGTAGATGATGATGTAAGAGTTTTCTTTAAAAAAAAAAAGCTTATGGACCATGTAAGCGAAACTGAAAAGGGCGGAGAAAAGACCATTATGGGCCAATTCTGAAAGCATGTCACACCAACTTGGCTGCTTTTTTGATAAGGCTGTATGGAACTCATCTTCCTTAGAGACTGCCGACGAGGACATGGATATCGTTTTCAGGTGTTACGCAAAGGCCATCCAAAGAGTAGAAACCAACCTCCTGATATTTCCCGACTCCTTAAATATCTGTTCCATCTCAACTCATCAGAAAAAAGGGAAGATATTTTTACATGAGATATCTTCCATTGATTGCACAACGCCATCTCCATCGCCAATAATTCAGTGCTCAAAATTAAATTGAAAGTCAATATAATTTTTAGCCTTTAAAATTACTTTTATTTTAATTTTCATCCCTTAAATTTAAAAATAGTGATTTTAGTATTTCAAAGAGTAAAATACTTCAAATTTTATTAAATTATGGAGCTTGATATTTTAAATAAAATGAAATTTAAGGTATCAAAACCATTATTTTATATTTAGAAGACGAAAGTTAAAACGGAGAAAAACTTAATTGAACACAAATTATATTATCACAATTTAATCTTGAATCATCCTCCAAATATTCTCAAGAAAAATTGCATTCTTTGGTATATACCAGCTGAAAACGCAAGGGAGTTTACTGTAGTAATAGGAACACGCCACTAGATATTTAGCAAGACCGTCCCACCATATATCCAAGCACGCACGCACGCACAGAGAGCGAAAGAGGAGTGAAAGTTTGAGAAAAAATAATGGAGAGAAGAGAGAGAGTGAGTGAGAAATGGAAGGGGTTGATCAGAGAGAGATGGGTGGTGTTTGTATGTTCGATGTGGGTGCAATCATTTGCAGGGATGGCTTACATGTTTGGCGCCATATCTCCGGCGATCAAAGCCACCATGGGTTACAACCAGAAGCAGCTCGCTCTCTTGGCTGCGGCCAAGGACTTGGGTGACAATATTGGATTTGTTGCTGGAAAACTCAGTCAGGTTTCCCCAATCTCTCGAGTTTTAATCGTTGGGGCTCTTCAGAATTTTGTTGGTTACCTCCTTCTTTGGCTCGTTATCACCCAGAAGATCTCTTCTTTGCCCCTCTGGGCGGTAAGTCACCTCTTCACTTTCAAACTATTACATGTAGTAACAGAGCATCTGAACTGATCGTTTCAACTCTGCTTTCTCATTTTTTTTCTCCATCTGTTTTTAGAATATTCAATGAATTATTCCCCTCTGTAATTGTTTCTTCATGCTCCATCGTTTGCGGAGGTCAAGACGACATTTTATGAGATTTTGATGGGTGGGGATGATCAAATAAAACAGAGCGTTCTTTCATTTGTTTTACAATACCCTTTCGTCGTCCAGTAACCAATGAACAGACGAACCTATTTCTCATTGCTGTTGGAATTTATTTTTTTAAAAGAAAATATCTCCTTATCATGTCTTGACCCTTGGCCTTGCTTCGTGAAAATTGATCCCGCAATGCCTGTTGTGTCGGCTTGACCTTTCCTAAGTGGAGTCCATAATAAAGACAACGACATGACACGACATATGAAAGATCTTACAGTAAGATCTTTTCTCACGTAATATATTCTTGGAAAAAATGCTAATGGACAGCTTGACTATAGCGAAATCAAGCTTCTCGTCGAATTTGTTTAATTCAAGTTGTCCTCAGCAAAAGTTTAAAATTTGGGAGTGGGGTATTGGCTCTCCGTAATAATTTGAATCAATCAATAATAGATGAGACAGCCCCTCCAGGCAACATGGTTCATCCTTCGTCGTGGTCTAAAGTCAAAAGAAAATTCACTTATTCGAATCCGATTCCTCTCTCTTGTTGCTTTGATAGCATTTGACGGAGATTAAAATCTTCAGACACTGTGATAAGCTGAATCATTCATTATTTCTTTAGAGTTAACCGGGTGTTAATTTGCAGTTATGCGTTTGTATATTTGTGGGAAATAACGCAGCCACATACTACAACACAGCTACACTAGTTTCTTGCGTGAAAAACTTTCCTCAGAACAGAGGACCTGTGGTGGGGATATTGAAGGGCTTCGTTGGGTTAAGTGGAGCAATCATGACTCAAATTGTTGCCATCTTCAGCACTCCTGATCAGGCCTCTCTCATTTTCATTATAGCCGTTGGACCCTCCATGGTTTCTCTAACTCTGTCCTTTATCATCAGACCCATTCACAGTCACCAACAAGCGAAAAGGCCCTCCGATGGCCCCGGCTTCTTGTTCATCTACTGTGTCTGCCTCCTGTTGGCCTCTTACCTAATGGGAGTTTTGATGCTGCAGAATACCATGGACTTGAACCACAGCACCATCAAATTATTTGGAATTTTTCTTATCATTCTCATATTACTTCCCATTATAGTCCCCATTTACTTAGTTTTCCTCTCAAAACCCAAGACTCAAGACGAGGAAGAAACCCTTCTTGTTGACCAAGCAGTGCCAGAAAATGAGAACGAGACTGGTGTTGGTGAAGAAACAGAGGAAAACAAAGGGAATTCAATAGCGGAAAGACCCAGGCAAATGGTTCGACTGCAAGCTAAGATTTTTCAGGCATTGACAGATGCAATGAAGAAAGTGAAGCAGAAAAATGGGCCACAGATAGGAGAAGACTTCGCCTTGATTCAAGCACTCGTTAGGCCAGAGTTCTGGCTCGTCTTCTTCGCTCTAGTGATGGGATCAGGAACTGGCTTGACAATTATAAACAACATGGGTCAGATTTGCCAGTCTTTGGGAGATAACAATGCAAATGTATACGTATCCATGATCAGCATATTCAATTTCTTAGGTCGCGTTGGTGGAGGCTACTTCTCAGAAGTCATCGTAAGGTGCTCATTCAATTAAACTCACTACTGCTCTTTCAACAAAATGAAAGAATTGAACTTTAAAACATGTATTAAGAGAGGATTATGTTTTTGAACAGAAAATTCGCGTACCCAAGGCTGATGGCGTTGGCGGTGGTTCAGGCGATCATGATAGTGGGGGTGTCATACTACGCGATGGGGTGGAGTGGGCAATTATACGTGGTGACCATATTGACTGGGCTGGGGTATGGAGCCCACTGGGCCATTGGGCCAGCGACAGCTTCGGAGCTATTCGGGTTGAAGAACTTCGGGGCGATCTATAATTTTTACACGCTGGCGACTCCAACTGGCTCCATGATTATGTCTGGGTTGGTGTCAAGCACTATATACGATTATTACGCAGAGAAGCAACAGGGAGGAGGTGAGTCGAAGAACGGGAAGGAGGTGCTTGTTTGTGAAGGAAACATATGCTATTCCTTGACTTGTGTAATCCTGGCGGGGGCTTGCTTGTTGGGAATAATGTTGAGCTTGACCGTAGTTCACAGGACTAAGAAGGTGTATGCCCGACTTTATGGCAAGTCTCTTCTGACTTGAGATCGAGGAGAATCATTACCTGCGTCAGAAACATCACAAAAGTGTTTTTGTGGGTGTGATGACACTACTGTGTTTGTGGGCTTATTTCTTCTTCTTTTCTCTATTTAAAGCCAGAAGTAGTGGAGGACATGCTCTTGAGGAATCTCCTGCTGGCTCTTGCTATCATCAATATTTGCGATGGGAGAGAACGGCGTTAATTTGTTTGTATTTGAAGCCATTATTTCTTGTGTGTTCCTTTTTCTGTAATTACGCAGTCGGCTTATCACGCCGCCTCATTTAGCTATGGTGTAAATAATCGAGTATACTTGTGTTTCAAAGGTGTTAATTTCCTTCTTGCAGTTAATTTCTTTCTTGCAGTTTCGTATGTTCTATTCTCTCTCTTAATCTCCCCGTCCTCGATCGAGTCCCTTCTTGCAGAAACTAATCCATGGATTAATTCTTTTAGAAATGGAGCAGATAAATATTCTCATACTTTTTCTGGTATCATTGAAAAGGCTAGATCATCACCATATGATATGCGTCATAGAGAGTGCAGATTACAGAAGAAAGCTTCTTAACAAGTTCCTCGCGGCTGTTCAGTAAAAGCCGATGCGGTGGCACATATTTTTGATGACTTTCCCATATGAGAAAACACCGAAGAAAATGATGGCCCAAGTGGGAGTGCGGTCATTAATGAGCCATTTATATGTTCATTCTCCATACTCAATTGACTATGGAAAGCGACGTGCAGTCCAGTCCTATTAACAGCTTATTTAGATATAAGGTTGAAAATAGCTTTTACAAATTTCGAGGTAAAACCTAGATTTTTGAAAATGGCTTTTACAGATTTCGAGGCAAAACTTAGATTTTGAAAAGTGATTTATGTTTGGGAAGTTATTAGCTTTTACGAATTCCGAAGTAAAAAAGTAGGTAGGAAAGAGGAAAGTAAAAAAGAAAAAAAAAAGAAAAAGTAGGTATTGATATCTATATCGATGCTTCAGCTATAATCCTATTAAGGCAGCCTTCAGGTTTCATTTGGATGTGTCTTGACAATGAGCACGGAACTATGAATGCTACCAATTCATTAACTGATTAAACTTGCATGCCCTGACCACCGGATCATTTTTAAACAAATTACCTAATTATATTACAAAATGTTTATTTGTATCATTAGATTATATATCAATTTATAAGTAAGACAAATTAATTTAAAGAAAATGATGAATATATCAATCAATTAGCTTCTTTAATTGTTTTAAAGAAAGTTAATCGGTTCTTATATGAATGATCGGAGACAATATATATTATTGACTCTCATCCTAAATATAATATTTCATCTAGAATGTGAATTTCTGAATAGAGTATTATTTATTCAATTGAGAGTCTGCAATATGAATAGCCTTAAGCCCTTAACTTTATTTACACAAAAATCATAAAAATTGGAAACTCTGATAATTAGGAAATAATCCAATAAGTCTAAATTCAATCGAACATTTTACTTGAAAGGTGATATAAATTCTAAGACTCAAAAGAGACCAACACAAATATTAACCCAACAAAAAAACATCATCGACAACTTAATGCTAAACTTTCATGATTAATGGTTGATTTCAGTTAACTACTATCCCGTCAATGTGACTCTTCCGCTAAACACATAACAAAACCGTTTTAGTTTAAAGTCTTTCTTGCAGAAACGTTAACACTTTAGTTAAAAGCATATCATGATGATACATTGTTCTTGGGATCATCCAATCGCTGACGCTGAAGTCTCAAACTAAGTGATGCAATGTATTATATTTATTCCAATTGGATTTCATTTAATTCCACTCCCTTTCCTTGCAAGATTTTTTCTGTCATCGGGAAATATCTTTTCTGTGCAAGTCATTTTATTAGTATGATCTCTATTTTTCGGTTCCTGCTTGAAATTTGCGGTATTATATAGTTTGCAAAAATGATCCGACTTAAAGTGTCTACAAAACGAATAATCGGTTTATTTTCATTATTTTTTTTTATCGAAACAAGAAAATATCATATTAAACTAAAACGAGATTACAAAGATTAAGAAGCACCAATCCAAACAAACCGACATAAAAACAAAACAAAATAAACTCAAACCAAATTAAACAAACTAAGAAACAAGCAAATAAAAGTTTCACAAAACAGTAAGAAAGGACTCCAACAACCCCACACAAGTAGGCTTTTGTCTACAACGGAGCTCGATGAACCCGATTGAACAGGTAAGAGCAACCCAATGAAGCTTTGATGAACCTCCCGGCTGCCAAATCTGCTTCCATGGGAATCTATACATAATAATGGTTCTTGAAAAGTTTCCTTGAGGGATGAACCTTAAGGGTGACTAACAACATATATGAAGTTAGAAAGGCACACTCATCTAGATAAATGATAGTAGAATCACCACTCCAACCCAGAAATGAACAATGTTTCCATACCTACTGGACATGCTTATATTTTGCCGACATAAGAACAGTGTAACCAAATACACTGAACATGCATCTATCAAGCCCTTGATGAACAATGTGTACAGATCCACTAAACAGGCCCAAGAAAATGATTCTACCTATACCATCATATAGTCTTGCCTTTAAATTACAAACCACCAACACCCCAGCCAACCACCAAGAGGAGACTACCTCCAACCAGCCAATACTCTTCTTATCAAAAGATTCAACAAACAAGAAAATAGCACTAAGAGCTTCACTGCCTTTTCTTTCCCACCTAACCCTATTCCACATCAAATCAAACAGACCAAAGACATCAAAGGTAAAATTTCACAGTTTAAAGCATGCTTTAAACAGACTATTATAACCCCTGGCCTCCCTGTATCTATAAGGAAACCTTGCTACCTCTAGATTCAATACGTGCACATAGATAACTATCCTCAACAAGATGAATTCACCAAAGGAGTAAGCCCCACTACCCTTCTGTACCCTCATGACCAAATCAACTCTGGGAAAGGCATTTTGAGAATTAGGAAAAGTTCTTACCTCAGACTCCCTAGCGTTCAACATTTTCATCGCAGAGAAACTCTGCCCTCCTTCCTCTCTATATGCCCTTTTAGCGATTTGAACCCCTAGGTTTCCATCAGCCTTCCTATATGAAGGATAAGGCAGAACCACAGGAACCAGAGCCCGTACATCTCCCATTTCCTCACAACCCCTCAGATCGCATATGGCTTCACCAGCTACAAGCTTCTCTGACGCTACGAACATGGCCACTGAGGTAGAGTAGGTGACGGCATCTGATTTGAGCCATAGATAAGCATCAATTTGGACCAAGCCCTTGTTACTGCAAATCCTCCAAGACCTGGGAGGAACCCAACGAAGGTCACCATCAGAGCTCGCCTCACCGGAACAGATCTCACAATCGTCAAAGCTAACTACTGCCTCCATCGCTATACTTGCCCCCAACTGACCTACCCATTGAAACCCTGACGAAGATTCCCACCAAAGAGGCACAACCATGAAACTCGGCATCAAGAGAAGAAAATAGATCTTCCAACAATAAGGAGAAATCGGTGACCCAACAGCCTCCACTCTATAGCTCTACACCGCAAGAAACGAACCCCAACAACGAGGAAAAGGAAACCCTAGCAGAGAGGGAAAAAGCTCAACACCGCGAGAGTAGCATGGCTTGTTAATCGGTTTATTTTCATTAACCAAAGATTGTTTGATCCATATGTAAGGTGTGCGATATATATATATATTCTTAAGATTCTTTTTGACCTGCAATACATTCCTAAGATTTGAGACATATTAGAAGAAATGTACATTGGAGAGGGACATTGTTTGCCTGCCTTCTGATTCATATTTGGATCTAAGAATCTGCGACAGACAATTAATATTATGGGAAAGGAATTTATAAGACATAAATTTTAATGGCTGTGATAACATTAAATCGAGTAAGTAAACCTTTTCAATTCTCTAACCATAGTCGGGGATTTGACCATTGCCAAAAAACAATAAATTAAAGAGAGCGTTGCCACTCTATGAACACAAGGCAGGAGAAATTGCTTTTATAGCTGATTTTCAGGGTAGCCTCTTCTTGCACAGGCTGAAATTTTTTTTTTTAACCTGGAGAAACCGTAGTCCGGATTCCTTCTTTTGGCGGTTGATCTGGGTGTTATAAATGAGGTGAGAATCAATCTGTGAATAAAGCCTCATCAATGACGGTGCTACCAATCGATTATGTGCACACAGTTAAATTTCGTATCTACTCCAAAATTCTCTTTTTTCTATTATGAAATATGGTGGCTACTATAGCTTCTCCGTTGTGAAGTTTGTTGCTAATAGGTAGAATCTAGGGTTTAAATTCAAAACTAACTGAATTGAGGCACATTGAATGTTTAATCTCTGCTGTTAGCTTCGTAACGGAACCCCGTTTTGACCCCAAAACCCATTCTCACGTAAGCCGAGACAAAATTCCTCTCACATAAAGTACCTAAGAATCTGTGTCCGTTTTCTCAACGGGTTTCCAAACGAAGCCGTTATCTAAGCCCGTTGAAACTTCGACTTTAAGAAAGTGATTTTGCTGTCTCTTAGAATATATGTTTCACGTCTTAAAATTAATTGAATTTGAATGTTCTTATACCCCTTTTGGGGTTGTTTATGTTTTTCATTTTCTCTGAGAATTTACTCCTACGAGAAGCATCCCTCTTGCCAAAGTTGTGGATCACTTGGTCATTTTGCAATTAAATAATATGTTATTAAGCTTTGGGATTAATGTATCTCACTGAATAGAATTGGGGTGTTCATCAAT
>JANTPZ010001641.1:0-27201 GCA_025593235.1 Vachellia pachyceras | reverse complement strand
TTAAGCCCTCCATTTCTAATTTTTAATTTTCTTTCCCCAAAGTATCAATTTTGATTAGTTTCATTTTATTGCATCCTCAGAATTGGTGCAGATCCTACCGCTACAAATTCTGAATTTTTATTTTATATACTAATTACTAAACATTTTTTCTGCTTTTATATTGGCAGTGGAATCACTCTTACGAAGTTAGTTGGAGTACTTGTCCTTTGCTTCTCAAGATCAGAAATATTCGTGGTATGTGATATCTCCATTGGCTATTGGCACTTATTTTTCTGTTCAAGAATGTTTCAGAAAATGGAATAATTGCGAAGGTACAATATATAGACGCTGAAGGTTCAATTAGAGGGAGCATAATCAGCAATTACAATCAGTGTAGTCAGAATCATACGATTCATGATTCGATACAAAACAAGCAAGGGAAAGATACGACTCGTATAGTGAATCTTTCCCCTACCTAAATCACTGGCTGTGACGCACGATACAGCCTTGCATCGCAAGAATCACACAACACCAGCGATTCCTGCGATTCAAGGAGAAGCGGTTTGCATCTGGCTCAGATCTGTGGCGACCCAACCTAATAACACACATTTTTTTAATGTTAGGGCAATAGCACTTGTATCCCTTTTGGGTGGTTCGTTGGCCTTTGCATTTAGTTTTCCTCCATCTTGTTTATGTACAAAGAGCACACATCTAAGCACTTTCTAGGGTAAAATGGATGGAAGAGGGTTGTCTGGATGTTTCAAGGAGACACTGAATAGAAGTGCTAGAGTTGACAATTTTTTATGGCATTCTATTGATAAGACAAGCTATAGTCAAGACCGCATACCCCTAAAACATACTTGGAACATTTTATTCAATCATAATGGCTTGGGTTACTTCCAAGAAGGTCCTATTTTTCCGTTGAGCAACTCCATTCTGTCGAGGTGTGTAAATACGAGGTTTGATGGTGAATTCCTTCGGATCAAGGAATTCCCTAAATGGTCGCATTATCACTCTTTAACACTTACATAGAAGTGTGAAATTGGTTCTTGAAAAAGGAATGGAATTTTTGGAATATTTGCAATACTTCAGATTTTTCCTTCGTTAGGTAAACCCATGTAAGACAAGTATTGTTATCAATGAACGTTACAAACCACTTTGCTTGGCTTAGGGTTTTGATTTTTGCAAGGCCACATGTATCACTGTGGACTAATGTTAAGGGCGTGGTAGGTTTGTAATCTTGTTTGGAATAGAAAAAATGTGTTTGCTTTGCTAATTGACATGTTTCACATGAAAAAGGAATAGAATATTTATTGAATAAATGTGGAAACACATGCTTCATATAATTAAACTGGGGTGGCCTAACCTATTACGTCATAAGCATACATCTTTATTATGAGAATTGGAGCTAACTAGTGCATTCCTTGCTCCTTATTCCTAGTGCTTGAATCTTTAAGATAATAGAGTCCATCACATTCCTTAGCAGTGATTCCAATCTTATTCCCCAATGTCAAATCCTAAATTTCACAACATTTAGAGTCAAATATCACCCAACAATCATGATTATCAATGAGCTTGTTCACATAAATCAGATTGCATGTGAGGGCATGCACAAATTATACATTGTGAATTTCAAGGTGTTCAGATAACACTATAGTCCCAATTCCTTCGGCCTTTGTATATAATCCATTAGCCACTTTTACTCTGAGGTTTTCATGGCAATATTTGATACCTTTGAATAAAGATTTTTTGCCAGTCATATGATCTATGGCTCTAACATCTACAATCCAAGCGTCCTCACAAGTCACCGTTGCATTAAGGGCTATAATGGAGTTACCTGACTGTGCCAAGTTCACATTAGGGTTAGATTTTGACTTATTTTGTTTGAGGATTGTTGTAGCCCACTACAACAGCTACACTATCAGACAGGAATTAATGCAGATTGGCCTCTCAAATGGGGAAATAATGATGAACTGATATTAATTGATGACCAAAACAGTGTTACAAGAGGACTTCACTGTCTTGGCGAACATGTTACAAGAAATAGCTCAAAGCAATAAAAGACCACAGTCACACCCTTAGCCTCCCTCTGGTATTCGAGAGACCAATACTCCAAAAAATAACCTCCCTAATGACACTCTTCAGATATCCCCATTACACCGCACAGTACTTAATAAATAAGCAAAAGGATCAAAAAGTCAAAAAGTGCCTGCTGTGATTGGAACCTGTTGTCTTGAGCCGCCTACTGCTTTATTTGTCCCTCTGACCTTTTATAGGTCTGAAATGTTGTGGCTACAACATTACCCTCCCCTAAAAGTTTCACCTTGTCCTCAAGGTGGAAGTGTGGGAATTGCTTGGCAATCAGTTCAGCATCTTCCCATGAATTTTCAAATTCCGGGAGGCCCCTCCATTTGATCAGAACTTCAAAACGTTCGTTGAGGAGTGTCCGGGTTTTGCACAGCATTTCAGGTTGGACTTGGAGCTCTAAATCTACAGACAATCCTGGAGGAATAGTAGGAGTCACAGCAGCTGCACCCACAGATTTTTTAAGCTGAGAAATATGGAAAGCAGGGTGGATCCGAGCAGTGGGAGGTAATTCCAGTTTGTAGGCCATGCGAATTGGAATCCGAGCAGGTTGAATCCGAGCAGTGGGAGGTGAATCAGCAACTCTTCTTATTCCACCATGCAAAACACAAGCTATGAAGGGAGAAACAAATCGTACACATGCCTTAGAACCCAGCACCCAATCATTACAGAGAGTAGCCTGGAACTCACTGCTTTTAGCTATGTCGACATTGATGAAATAAGAAAACTCATCCAGCTTGCTGTTTGTTTTTGTCTCCGATGCCGTCACCCTTATTTTCTCCAGGTTGTTGCTCACAAATGCAGCGGAAGAAGATGATGATGTACCCTTGTTTGATTCCGTGTATGTGGAGCTTTCGAAACTTGCGATTGCAGGAATGACACCTTTGCCACCCTCAGTCACGTCTGTTGCTCTTGGATGGTAGGTTTGGGCCAAAAATGAGTTAGGCCCAATTGTGGAGTGTTGGGTTACATTAACCCTAGAGCCCTTTTCCTCAATTTTTTTTGCCAATTTTCGACCTTCTGCCCCATTTGATTTGTTTGACCCGGTCCACCACCCAACCTTGCTTCTCTTCTTTTCCGTCATCGTCAACTACTCTTGCCCACATTTTGCTTTGCTCATCACATTCACTACGCTTCACTCGAGCCTCCTTATCATTCCAGCTTCTCTTCTTCCTAATCCGTACTTTTGCAACAATGTTCATCAGCAGAACTTCTATGGGATTGTATAATGCTGTTTTGGCCGCTTCTACGACTTGGAGAGCTTCATTTTTCTTTTGTTGTCTTTGTTTGTTACCAAATACTTGTTCAAACTTCTCCTCTTGCGAAAAAGGCGATAGCTTTAAATCTTGTTCAGTGGTAGGCTCTTTCGCTTCCTCTCCTTGCTCATCTGATGGCTTCTCATCGTCTTTCTCCTCATCTACCTTTTGCATTCTCGCCTCTGACTTCTTTGCCCGCATCTCTTCTTTCTTGCTTCTTAACTCTTCCTCCATTTTTCTTTCTTCTCTCCAATCTTCTAGTACATTCAACATGTTATCTAGATGCCATACACACCTGTCCAGTAGCTTCTTCATATGGTTATATTCTTCTTGAGAGATTCTCATTTTAACCCCCTGGATCAAACTGCTCCGATACCAATTGTTGTAGCCCACTACAACAGCTACACTATCAGACAGGAATTAATGCAGATTGGCCTCTCAAATGGGGAAATAATGATGAACTGATATTAATTGATGACCAAAACAGTGTTACAAGAGGACTTCACTGTCTTGGTGAACATGTTACAAGAAATAGCTCAAAGCAATAAAAGACCAGGGTCACACCCTTAGCCTCCCTCTGGTATTCGAGAGACCAGTACTCTCCAAAAAATAACTTCCCTAATGACACTCTTCAGATATCCCCATTACACCGCACAGTACCTAATAAATAAGCAAAAGGATCAAAAAGTCAAAAAGTGCCTGTTGTCTTGAGCCGCCTACTGCTTTATTTGTCCCTCTAACCTTCCTTTTATAGGTCTGAAATGTTGTGGCTACAACAAGGATCCTTCTCAGTACTTCTTTGCTTAGACGATCTCCCTCTTATTCTTTTTCTTCAGATGAGCTATGATAGTTTTTACCATCTTGCTGAGCCTTTTACTTGCCATTTAGAAGGCCTCCTATGTAATTTCTAGCATTTATCTCTGGTATGCTCCTTGTTGCAATGATTGCACCATTTGCCGCCCTTCCTTTCATTGTTTTCTCATTGTGGAAGGCATCTTGCTGCTAGTGTTGAACCTTCCCCAAGAGGTTGAGTACTTTGAGTAAGTTGTCTTTGACTCTCCTCAAATTTTACCATATGGAAGACTTCAAACAATGAAGGTAGAGTTTTTAACCCCATGATTCTCCCCTTTACCTCTTCAAAGGCATCAATGAGACCTAGCAAAAAATCAAGGGTTCGGACCTTCTGCACCAGTTGTCTAAAATACTGAGCATCATCAACATCTTTCCATGGGTGGACTTCAAAGAGATCTAGTTGTTGCCATATGCGTATCAAAGTATGTAATATTGAGTCACCGTTGAGCTTCCTTGTTTCAAATCCCTTAACTACCTCCTTAATTGGATTAGGGCTGTAATGTTATCAAAAGTGGAATACGTGCATTTTGTTGCATCCCATATTTCTTTGACTGTCCTAGCAAGAAGATAATCTTCACTAATTTCAAGAGTCATAGAATTACACAACCAAGTCATTACATGATTATTTTCGGAAAACCATATGTCAAAGTTTGGATCAGTTGGAATAGGCTGGGGTGCCTTTCCGTTAATATATTTTTCCTTTCTTATTCCTCGTAAATACATCAACACACTTTGTGACCACTGCAAATAGTTGTTGCCATTAAGTTTAAGGTTAATAGCCATTGTTTGATTTTCTCTAGCAGATAAAACTTTTGGTGCCATTTCAAATTTAGTTGAAGATGAGGTAGCATAATATTGATTGGTTGCCTTGGAACAGATCCCTCTCCTACAGATCGGAAACGCTCACTTCTCTCTCACACACTGTTTGCCAGTTTTTTGAGGAGGCTGCTGAGTTCTAATCGAACTCAGTAGCTCTGATGCCATGTTTCAGAAAATGGAATAACTCTGTATATTGCATTGAGAATGAGGGGTACAATATATAGATGCTAAATGCTCAATTAGAGGGAGTACAATCAGTGATTACAATCATCATTAATGATGACTTATTCTCTCCTAATCATGGGCATGATTATAGGAAACAAACAAGGAAATATTACAATTCAAATTTGATTTCTAACTGAATGATAAACTAGTTTTAGTTGTCATTGGCTTATTGTTACTGAAACCACCCATTTTCTGGCTTTTATAGGTATATTACTTCCAAATGTACCTGGCTTTGGTTGTCATTGGCTTCTTGCACGGGCTTGTGTTTCTACCAGTAAGTCTCCGTAATTTCCTGTTGCTTTGCTCTTCATGGTAGATCCTTATTGGCTTTGCTAATGGGTTTGGTCCTTCCCATTTTGTGGGTTTTACCAGCCACGTGTTATTGATGCAAAAGATATGAGATTCTGCCTTGGGTTTTTGAATAACTAGTTCGCTAGTTAATGATGACATGTTTTTATGTTTGATCTTTATATTACTATGTATGATGGAAAGGTGTAGTTACCTTGCCGGTCTTCAGAGGATAGTTCTTCATTGCGGATCTATATTTGAATATAATAAATATGGTTGAGGCAAGCATTCCCTTGGCAATTTTATACCCGGCATGCCTTTTTCCAGGTAGCATTGAGTTTATTTGGCCCTCCGTCCAAGGACACAATCTTTAAGGAGCAACTGGATGGCATTCCCACCACCCCTCCTGAGACTTCAGGATGAATTTAGATTTTAAGGTCTGCAATTTGGGTCCTGCTAATTACATGATTGCTGATCAAGAAAATTTGCTGATGTTTATGATTGATTTATATTTTAACTTTTAAAACATGTCTGTTTATTCCTTCTTTAAATGATTTTAGTATAATTGACAGAAACTTGACACGTTTTCTTATATTTAGGGTTTGAGATGAGCGAAATTTTTTTAATTATAATTTCCTAATTCAAATCAATCACAAGTTATACAAGTAAGAAATTCTCTCTGCTTAAAATTGTGTGATTTAAAAGCGTGGACACAGCATAAATCAGAGTATTAGGTTGCAATTTTAACAATGAAGTTTTTTGTCTAGATGAAGTATGTAAAACTTTTAAAAACGATGGAATTTTAGTAACTGTTAAATTTGTCAAAACATCCGTAGGTAGAATAAGTGTGTCCCATATTGCACTTTTAAAAATTTGTATGTAGTTTTCCGCCTTTTAAAATTTAATTGTATCTGTTCTTGACAAAAAAGTGACATTAAAATTGCAACTTCCTTAAATCAGTGTTATATAAAGTTCATATCAATCCATTTTCAAGGTTTAAATAATTTAACTATTGTTGAAAACTAAAATATAAAATTCAATTGTAGAAAAGACAACAACTAAATATCGACAACAATTACGTAAGAGTTGTAAATTATATTAGCTTCTTCGGTAATTTTTAAAGAGAAGTTGAATGAAAGGGTTTAAATGGGTCAGCCTTTTCTTTTTTGGGTGAAGAGTCAGCCTTTTAAATCCTCACCCTATTGACATCGGTCCTTATGGTTATAAGTTTGTTGTTTGAATCTCGAGCCCAGTCCAAATAATTCTTGAGCCGAAACTGCTCAGTGTTTTTTGGGCTCAACCCATTTTGTATCTTTACTTATTCTACAAAATGTGTGATCCACATCTAGTTTTAATCAAAGTAATTAAAATAAATATTAAAAAAATCAAGATATATAAAGTCAAGTAAGTCATTCTACATTCAGTGAAAGTATCTATGTAGTCGAAAGTTAATCTTTAACTTTGGACGACGCTGATAAATTCAAGATTCTTTTCCATGACAATGATAAACCATGAGAAAGCTAGCTTTCCATTTATTATTAGGAAAAACGATTTTAAGTCGGCAAAAAAACAGAAAAGAAAGACGTTTTACAACTACATGTACTTTTCCTCAATTTTAATTTAGTATCCACTTTTAATTTGAGTAAAAAATAATAAAGAAAATGAAAGGTTCTAAGCCATGAATTAGAGTATATTAATTTACAGAGTACTAATACTCAGTGTATAAGAATTTATTAAGTCATCTCACTAGTTCAATATTTTATGGGAAAAACTTTATTATTTGATATTTTTTTTCATTTCGAGTGTTTTTATCAAATTTTTGGATCTGTTGGAGTACTTTTACTTTTTGACTCCTCTCTTGCTTTTCTGAATGAAATTCCTTTTTCTGTCGTTTTCCCCCTCTATGTTGAAGAAGTGAAAAGTTTATATTTATAAGGGTTATATAATGTTTGGTAATTCAAATTTACCCTCATTTAAGTTTTGATTCCTTAAATTTAAAATTAGTGATTTTGATCTCTTAAGTTTTATGTTATTTATAACAAACCACTAGTTTTAAATTTGTGAAACTAAAACCAAAATGAAGTCAAACTTAAGGGAATGAAAATTGTGTTAACCCTAATTGTAATTAGCTTTTATCCCAAAAATTATATTAGCCAAAACTAATGCAAACATCCATTTTCTCGCATGCATACTCACTAATTCAGTGATAACATGTCAACAGCTTTACGGGAAACTAAGGATATAAAATTTCATTCATGCAATCCAGAGTATGACGAGTGCAAACACTGAAAACTCGTTTTTTTTTTATATTTTTAAATAGGCACTGAAATTCATTAACTCATGAGAGTAACATAAACAAAAGCAACAAGCATCTAATCTCATTCATCAACAAACGCTTCGTCTGAAGAAGGTAGTGGGTGACAATGATATAAAAATTATATACAGTATCATGAGAGAGTCTAGCTAGTTAATCAGCCATATAGTGTTTCTTTCTCTAGGTACACGGTAGATTACAATCTGCCAATTACTATGGAACATCCAATTATCATTAAAGAGATTATTACTCAATGCAATCTGAGTGAACATCCAATTATATTTACTTCTCTTATGACGCTGCGTTGAACTATTTTTTTTTTTTGGGTTTGTTTGTTTCCATTTTTAAAAACATTTTATTTTTAATAATTTGTTTTTAAAATAAGCAATAAAAAATTGTTTTGAAAACATAAAAATAAAAACATGATTTAGTTGTTTTTATGTTTTTTATTTTGCATTTCTTAGTTTTTTTTAGAAAAATTAGAAAATAATTTATTTTCCGTTTGATAGTTTTCTGTCTATTTAAGAATTTGAATTATATTGAGACTTCACATTTCGGTCTAAGTATGATTGCTTTCAAATGAAATTTTTTATAATAACTATACCAAATAGATTTTTTTTTTATTTTTCGAAAGCAGTATAGAACAATTTTGAAAATAAGAAAATAGAAACAAATATGCCCTTTATTTTTTTTTCTTCTTTTCCCTTTTTTTTGCCAAAGCGTTGAGCAAGAGTGGGATTATCTAGAAAATCAACGCCAATGGGTATCATCCAGAAAGTACTTATTTATATTTCAATCAATGTTAACATTTTATTAACTTATCTTTGATAATTTTAAGAGCGTTGTGCATAGTCCAAGCATCAATGTGGTACCGTTAGTATGATATCTTTTATTTCTTAATGCATGGAGAGTCTAGTTCTATAGCTGGGGTTTTATCTCATTTTCTTCAACTCAATTTTTTTAATTTTATAAAATCATCACTTGAAATGATTATAAACATAATTGAGTTATACTAACAGTCCCTCTATTTTACAGAAAACACCCCTCCACGCTCCATTGAACTATAAAGCACCCTTGTACGGCTAGGCCAATTAATGGTCCATGGTCATGGACACAGCCCATTGTAGAATGTAGGCTTAATTATGATGCGGCATCTGTTTAGTATGCTACAAAGATCCTTATGGATAATGGTTCTCTCTGGTCTTTGCTGTAAGTTTAACGACAGTAAATTTTTTCTAAAAGAACAACATAAATTTTATATGCCGGTTCGAACCTGCACATGGTGCAGTGCAGGAGGCAGCTAGCAAGAACTAGGACGAAATGAAGAGAAGAGGCGACTGATGATGTCAGGATGAGTTGTTGCTGCCAAAAGTGTTGGCCAGATTTAGTGGCGAAGCTTGAAACAGGGCGAACCTCATTGTACGGCTCTTAGATGATCGATATGTGTCTTTAGATTCCTCAAGATCAGCGTCGCATGTCAACAGAACCCACTCACCCTCCTCATCTAAATACTTGAGACCAATGTTGCTCACGTCTTCTAGATTGAATCGCCTCGCGATCTCTAGTTGGAGTTCTCCAAACCCCCAGTTCGGTTGCAGGCTAAAACGAATCTTCTCATCCCCAAACGTAGCTTTCACCCTAAAAGCACCGCCATCCAGTGCGTTCCGCCCACTATTTTCAGGCAATGGAGGTAAAACCTCAACACTAGGATCCTCCCTGAGTGCTTTCTGCTGGCTCGCGAAATGTTTTGTATCCTCTTGCAACTCCTCTTCGACGTGAGTATGAGCTCTCTTGAGCGACGCTTCTGGGTTTTCCGCCATCAAAACATCTCCGCTAGACACAGCGTTGATGATAGTGGAAGTCTGGCTGCAACAAGAGGGTGGAGATTTCAATGTTGGGCATCCATGGCTATATAAGCCGTGCTCCGGGCGAGCATGTACTTTCTTAGAATGGTCGCTGATGTCTGATGATTGAGAAGGACCAGAGCCAGATAGATTTGTGGAGCTCAACTCTGGAAAACTGGAGTAGAAGGAACCGATCTGAATGGCGCCATCAGCACCTTGGACGGAATCGATCACAAGCTGAAGTTTCCTCAACGAGTGTCCTACCTTCTTTATTTTCCTTGAAGGCCATCTGGTAATCCCATGTTGTCTGCATATCCTTTTAAGAGTTGTGGGACATACTGCAATTAATTGAACACATTAATAAATTCAGGTTCGAAATTACTATAAATGGAGCACTTGATTGATTCTATATTTGTACAACCCAAATACGCTTGCATACCGCCGATACTCTTGGCAGCATCTTTAAGGCTTCCTGCAAAGTATTGCCGAAGAACTGGTAAGCTGATAGTCTTCTCGGCCTTGGTCCGTCTCTTCTCGCCTGATTTTCTGCCCCCCGACGAGCGGCGTCCACCAAAAGCATAAGATTCTCCTCCACCCTCTGCACTCGCTCTGGATGCTTCTGAGCTCGCGTGAACTTGTCCATAGTCTGAAAATGTCTGCCCATTGCAGAATCCCCCGTGGATTCCTTCCCAGTTGGTTGTCACTTTGAACTCTTGTTTTGGTTCTTCCAGGTATTCCAATGACACCGACACGCCCTTACCCTTGTGTTGGGTTTGAGCCTCCATCATATGCGCAATCCACGACGACTCCTTTGAAGACGCTTCTTCTAAATTACAAGACCTAAACTCAAGAGTTTCTTCTTTGTGGGGCCCACCTTTTGAAGCGGCGGCCAACATATCTCCAACTGTAAACGTGAATTCTTCCTCGATCTGTTTGTCCATGGCAACATGTAAACTCCGGCAAGCTTGTTGTACTACGATGCATAATAAATTGAGCATCTGCTTTTGTTCTTCGCCGTCATGACAATTCTTGGGTAAGAAAAATTCCAACACAAAATCAGCGGATCCAGTGTAGACACTACGGAGGGGAATAGCGACGGCAGCATGCAACCCAAACATGGTGGCGTGATGAGACAGAGGATACTCAGTTTTGCTGAAGGCAGTTATGTCGGTTGCAAAGCACGGCTTGGTGGTGGTGAAGGCAGTGCCAACGATGCCTTGCCCTCGAAGGAGGTGGTACTCCGAGCAGGCTCCTTGGAACTCAAGTAACTCTAAGTCCGCCACGTACCAAGCAGAATCCACGGTGGACAAACAGCCCACGAAATTGTCGTTCGGACATCCGCCCTTACCTTGTTGCCCGCAAGGCGCCCAAGTCAGAGCTAAAGGCAAATTATGCGTCTTGCACACAGACGTCAACACCTCTACTATCTCATTTAGCGCAGCTAGGTAGAACTCGTCAAATACCTGTTTACATGCGACATAACGCGTTCATAGGCAGGCAATCTTAGTGTGTGTATATATATATGGTCTGAATCTAGTTTGACTCATCAGCTTACTCTCTTACGTACCTTCACGGCCGGAGAAATAAGGTTCTGGCAAGTACTCCTGTTAAAATCAACCGTCTGCGCGCAGATCAATATGCATATGCTTGTGTGAGAGAGGTTACATATGGTGACACGTTATTTGTAATGTTAAAACGCTATGACGCTGATTAAGCACATATATCTGGGTTTCTTTTCTCCTTTTCGTCATTGTAGGAGAATTCGGCTTCCAGATTAAGCATATATATTGCAATTGTTAAGTAGAAGAATGATATTTTAAAAAACACGCAAAAGAAAATAAATTTGAAGATATTTGAGGGTAGTAATAAATCAGTAAATAAGAAACTTTTCACTTGCTAGATGTATATAGGAAAATTGAAGAAGATTGTGCGAGGGAAGAAGAAAACCTGGAGAGAATGGCAGACATTGTCGATTTGGGGGTGATAGTTGATGTTGTGATTGGTGATTACAATCTCAACAACGCCAAGGCATGTGCCGCTGCCCCGCTCAAAGACGGGAAGGGCCAACGATCCACGCAAATCGTAGGGCAGCGGTGCATGATTTAGATATGAAACATACTCGTGGCTTTTGAAAAAACGAACAGTGGGGGTCCACTGATCAGGCAATTTTCCTAGGATTACCCGACACACTTGTGATTCCTCCTCGGCAGCCAACTGGTAACCTTTGGAAATATTCCGGTAATATTCTAGATTCTTGCAGTTTGGATCATCAAGTGATGAGTATGGGGGAGCGTGCTCGTGAGCACCGGTTAGAACGTATGTTCCCTCTGTCCTTGTGGGCACCCATATCTGAAGAAACACGTTGGTACTTTTGGTGTATTCTCTCAAGTACCCCACGGCAAGCACTAATCTCTCTTTGACTGACGAGGATGGGCCGGGATTTGCCTTTGGTCCAATCCACCACCTTTTGCCCACCTCCGTGCTCGCAACCACAAAACTTTCTGTTTGGAACGTAAAACTTGCCTCTGATTCTTGTTGATAGATTTGGTTGTGGTGATTTGGGTCTGAGGATGTCAAGTAGTGCAGATTAGGGTCATTGAGAGAAGGGGGATTCGTAGCACAAGGCTGCGTGAGGCTGTATGATCCTCCAGTGGTTTCCAGCCAGCAACCGTGTGCAAAGAGCTCGTCAGTGAAATCCCCTTCTGAAGCTGAGGCAGCACTGTCTGATAAGGCCTCAAATGCAGAACTACTGTGTACTAAAGCACCATATTCCATGTTGCTTATACCTCAACTTGCGATTCTCTCCGACAGATCCTGTATACACACACGTTACGTTGAATGAGAAGAAAATATCAACAAGCAAATCTCCCTCCAAAATCCAGCCAAAGAAGGGTTTGGATCTCTTTTAACAAAAAGAAATCGTTTCAAGTAGAAGTAAGATCAAGAAATATTGAAGCCTTTGAGTTGAAGGTGGAAAGAGGTATCACTCTTTTATGATTACTTGGTTCAAAGAATCAAGAGGATTTTGGACAATAGGTGGTGAAAACAGAAAAAAATTGTATGATTCGCTCAACCCAAGATCTCTATTAATGATTCTCATCTGTAAACGTCGGAAATATATTATACGGATGGAGTGAGATAAACGCGGAATATTAAAGAATATTTTGGTCGGACAAACAAATTAAGAAATCAAAATCGCATTACCGCACTCTCCTTATTTTTAGTGCTTTTTTTGCCAAAAGGGGTAAAATCTTGTGAGGAGTTGCAGAGAAGGCAAAAGGGCAACGATTTTGTTAGAAAAGTGCAGTTCTTTGTAGGTAAATCAAGAGAAAAACAAGTGGCAGTAAAGACCTACCTTAGGAAGATTGTGAGAATAGAAGTTATGATCGGCCTTGGGAGTGGTGTAGCAACAGGAATGATTGGATTTGGGAACGGGATCGGGATTGATATATATGCTGCAGGTTTGGGCTGACAAATTGAGGAGAGTGCGCTGGGTGGCTTTGACTCGGAAAAACCGAGAAAGCTTAGTTGCGTAAAGGAACTGAGGAAGAACTCAAGGTATGGATATATATTTCAGGGGGAGGAATCGGATTGTGAGCAAGAGTAGCGAGACAGAGAAGGGTATGATATATTCGGAATTGGAAATATCAAAGGGTAATGACGTTGGGATGTGTGCCTGCCTGCCTATGTCTTAACCAACTCTCAGTCACCTATCTGTGTCAATGTGCGTGGGACTATATAATATAGTAGCAGAGTTTAAGAATGTTCAAGTTGAATATAGGAGGGGGAGGGGGAGGGGAAAGAGAGTTGGCTCGCTCTCCATCTGCCACATGGCGACCCCACAAATTTAGTGTGTGTAAAAATCTGCCAAGCGAGGGATTGCGGACGCGTGCACGATATCGGTGAAAAGGATGCCTCTATGTATGCATATTGATGGCAGCCATGTCCATATGAGGATGGAGAAGAGGCTTAATTTTCTACTTGTTTAACATCCAAGTTGAGGCCGTGAAAAAGGTTCCCCTCTGTTTCATTGGTTGAGTTCATTGACGCCACGAATCTCCAAAAACCTAAACTATTACCTTATTAATTAGATGGATGCTTTCTCTGGGCCCCTCTCGGAAAACGAAGGCAAACTTTCTAATTGCCGAGGTTTTGTTGTTGATCTTGGCATCCATTTACACCTTATGCATATCACTTTCACCCCTTTCTTATTCATTGAAATAACGTCATATGTTCTGTTTCAGAATTTCTGTCCGGGATTTGTTTAATTGGACCACTTCTGGATCCTATTAAAATATTCGCCTTACTATATCACCATGTTAGCTTTGCATTTGCTTTCCTAAATTAGAAGATTCATTAGACTTCCTTTTTTTTCTGGTGCATAAGATTTGTATTTTCAAATATCGTATAATATAATCAAGTATATCGTTCGGCGTACTCGAAATGCAATATTACATATCATTGCTAGATGTACTTTTGTGTAGTTAATTACCTTTTTAAGGATTGTTAATACTATACTTAAAAGAACATAGATATTGTTCCCAATGCCATCTGTCGCGAAATGAATCATGGTACCATCAGCTGCACAAAAGAGTTTAGTTTAATAGTAATTCAAGCATATAAAAATACTAACAAATTAATCTCATGAGAAAAATGCTTCATCATCGATCGTGTCCCGTCATTGATTTGGCTCATCGGTTGTAGCTCGGATTCCTGAATTGTCTATCCTCTATATCAAGGAATCTCTAGTTTAATTATTTTTGCTAGAAAGGAATCTCGTTTAGTATAATATAATTAATTACAAGCATATTTTAGCCACCCGGGATGAGATTGGTGTACCTAGTGCTGTAGTATTTGTTTATTATCGTAGTCTTTACTTACAGTTCAGCATCGAAGTTTTATGTGTCTGGAAAACCAAAACAAATAGCAAGATAATCATGAACATCCATAGTGCCAAAGCAGTAACTTATTTGGTTTTTCGTCCATTTCAAGTTTCAACTCCAATATATATTTATATATTCATAAAAAAAGTTATAATTTCCCATTGGGTTTTGGCCATAAATTGTCAAATTAATACTACATTAAGCAATTAGATTTCAAATTTTACCATGGGGGCCTGGGATTACAAATTATTAAGAATATACAGCAGCATTAAATTAGAGCCGTGAGGTTTACTTCTCATCACGGTTAAACTTGTTTAGTAAGCTATCATTCTTTGATTATATATAGCGAGCGGATTATAGATAGATCGATATTAATTAAGTACCAATCCCTTTTTATTTATTGGGGGAAACATTGGGTCACCAATGCAAACAACCATTTGCCATGGTATTAAAAGGTCACATGTATGTATGGGTAAATCGAGATAAAACTCTTCTCATATATTTAATATTATTATCTGTAAATTATATTGAAAAAGTAGTTTTCATTGCTAATCAAAAGAGCACAACGTCTGAAACAAATTAAATTTACAAATAAAAACAAAGAAAGAAAGAAATTACACTGGCGAAAAAACATGTCCTACTTACCCACTCGTATACCATGCATATCTCTCATAATGCTACGTATCAATTCCAAGCATAAATTAAAAGTTCCTCGGATTCTTTTAATTACCAGATCGGAATAGGAAAAGGTTATTTACATTATTGAAGTTGTTTAACAGTTATTTTGGTTTTTATATTTATCCGTAATAAATACCATAAATTAATTTTAAGAAGAACATGTACCCTCTCTATCTCAACCCTCATTAAAAATTGACAAAAAAGGATATTTTAAAATAAAATAATTAATATTTCACAAATCTTTTGTTTTAATTTATAAACTCTTTTAAAAGGTAATTCACATGAATATAGGAAGGAGAAACAATTTGGTGTAAGCATATTCTCAATATAGGTAAACCTTTACTATGTCTAACGATTCCACAACCGAAAAATGGCTTGACTTAACTATAAATATCTCTTTTTTAATTCTCTTTTTTAGCCTGTTTGGTCTAGAAACAAGCTCGATTATCATTCTTAAGATTTCTACTTATGATATATTTCACAAAACCGAAAAATGGCTTGACTTAACTATAAATATCTATTATATTGTAAGTTGCACAGCTAATAAAACTATCATAATAAAAATTTTATGATTGATTAAGAATTTATATTCATTTATTAATTATAATTGATAAATAATATATAATTATCATTGTCAAAGGAGTCCATTTCTCAAATTATGAAAGAGAATATAACACACACATATATGATCCTGATAAAGAAAGGATTTTTAAGATCTATTAATTGTTAGAGTAAAATGCTAGGGAAAATTACTCCAAGATCCCTTGAAATAATTAAATTATTTTGAAATTAATATTATGGACCTTAATTGAAAATAATTTTTTATCCATATTTACTAAAATATATTTAATTAAAAAATAAAATCCCCTCCTTTCATAATTGCTAGCGCCAGCCAATGCCGCTCGACCGGCTGTGACCATCTTTTGTCAAAGCCTCCACTGTAGGTTATTGTTGCCGGTAGCCGTTTGACAAAGAAAGTTTACAATTCAAGCATAACAAATTAACAGTTTGAGTTCATTGAATTAATAACAACTTCAACATATTATTTCAAATTCCAGTTAACTTGAATATAGCAAATTTATAAAATTGGGTGTACGAAATTAACAGCCTGATCAACCGTTTATTTCAAGTCATAATTTGTGAATAGCAACTTAACAACTAACCTCAAGAAGTTTACTGATCATTTGTAAGAACACCACTAACAACCAGTAACTGACAACTTGAGTTATACTAATAAATAATAAAGGGAAGCTCACCCGACTACAACAGTTATTTGAATGGAAAAAAAATTGTAGAATTTAAGCAAAATGATTTTCCAGGTCCAAGTGCATAGTTATAAGTGAGCATTATTTGGAAAAAGGGTGGGGTATATGTAGGATATAATATTAATATGGACGGTGATAGAATGATTTTAAATAAGCTGTGTGCTTGGAAGGTGGGTGCGAATTTAAGCCTTTCAGCTTGGGAGGGTTTGGAAATACTACTGATGAAGTGGTAAAAGAGACTTTCACAAGTAAGGGTGAAAAGTGGGAATTGAGTGCGCCGGGAAGCCAAATCAGCGCAAACAAATTAAACAACTGTTGTGTATATTATTCTATAGGGCTTAAACCGGCCTCGTAGTGTTTGTTATTTTCAAACTTTTTGGGGGTAAAGTGAGCTGCTTGAATACACTTTGCTTAATTAAATGGGCAATAATGTACTTTAATTTGCGGTCCACATACGATATGGGAATCCTTACGAATATGTGAGCATGAGCTGGCCATTTTAAGATTCCTTCCTTCAGCCACCACCTCCTCCGTCCGTACCCCTCTTCTCTTAATTACCAACTTTTGTCACTCTTCCTCCAACCTCATACTCTTATATATTCTCTTATGTATCTACATTTGAGAAGCAGCCAAATAAATCAGGGAAAAAAAAGGCCCCCCGGGGGCAATTGTTTCTCAAGATGCGTTAATTTTTTCGCCAATATTTGAAAAAGTCGTAAAACCAAGTTGCATCATCTGATGAATTGAAATGGATGGAATGTCAGAAATTAAAGGCGTATAAACTTTGGCCGGCATGTTCAAATCATGAAATTAAATCAGATTTTGCGACGACAATCCATAAATAATAATAATAATAATAATGTAATCAAATGGTATCGATCATACACATCTTAATTAGCATATCATAAGCCAGCAGAGCTGGTGTAATTTACAAGATCATCGTGAGTTGAGTCGCAGTCCGTCGTTTTCAATCAATTTAATATTCTAGGAAATCATGCATGTTAATATTAGCAGAAAATGATATAGTATAATAGTGTTTGAGGTCAGTCAGTGAAAACGAAATAAAATGCTTCTTTAAAGGCCGTGTATACGTATACATATATATTAATTAGTAATTAATAAGATGCGGAATCATTGAGCCTAGAGTGAGTTAATTGATATTAAATCAAGTTTCTTTCATAGGTGCTACTTTGCTCAAGAATATTATGTCATTTGATGAAGAAATTAAGCGGCGAATTGTAAATTAAATAATAAAATAGAGGGGTGAAAGTGGATTGTAGATCGAGTAAGATGGCGATGTTAGATTAAGAATCGTAGCAACTTGTTTAATTAATTTGGCGCAAATCATTATTGGGGAGGGAATAATGGATCCTTTTTAGAGTTTTGAGGTTGACCCACTCTACTTGCTCCTTTCATTGATTTGATGCTCTGCCAATTATTCCTCTTCTCTGACATTACAACATTGTCTTAATTAGAATGCGATGAATTCACAGCTCAAAGTTGAAACTCTTAATTGCAGGACTATCATGAGAAGGAAATTAACCATTTCATGTTGATCCTACACGTAAATCACTTATAAATAAAATCGGAGTAATGTGTGTGTATAAAACTATATATCACCCTTAACCTAAAAATGTTATAATGTATGTTACCAACATGTATACTCCCATACTATCGCTACCACACAAAATTTAATTACCTTCAAAACAAATTTTGTAGGAATGGTACAAGGTTTAAATTATTTGATTTATTCTTATACACACACACTAACTAAGCTTTGCAGACATCTTTCTAATTAAGCTCTCTCGTGTAATTTAAGACCACGCCATCTTGGACACCATCACATTGAGACCACTATTACATATAGCAGCACTTCGGGAATTACCCGTAATTTTTTAACATAGTAGCAAATAGCAAAAGGTTTCCATAGCTTTTGCATTTCCTCGCAACGTTTACTTTATATCCCACTTATTTGTAAAATTGGAATCGCATCTTCTGCCTTTCTCAAAAAAATTAGAAATGTTAATTTTTATTTAAAAGGTTTAACATAGAAGGTGATGCTTTTTATGGAAAAGTGACTGTACATATCATTAAACCTTATTTTATGTGTACTCAAAGCAAATTTATGTTATATTAATAATGGAGACTTGAATTGCAAAATCGACCTTTCAGACTAACTTTCCTCTTTTCATCATTAAATTATATTAGTAACTTTTATCATTGGCTAACTTGACAATGAATTTGTGTGTATTTTTTAGATAAATTTATTTCCATTATTCCAAATACTTTAAAAACACCAACCAAATAAAAATTTGTATAAGCAATTGATTTACTTTTCCACCATAATAGATTCTACAATCTAAAATACTTTAACTCATTCTAGACACAACAGAAGATTTGAGGTTCAAGAAGTAATATTAATAAACATTACTAATTTCTTTTATAAGGATACGGATATGTTGGAATAACAGGAAGCCAAATTTAAAATAATTTTTTCTTCAGTGTTTGCCGGCAATCAGTGTGTTGATGGGAGGATTTGCTTGAGATCCCGATGAGTAGATTCTCATATCAAATCTAAGACACAGTTGCGCCATGCTTTGGATTGCCATATCTAATAGTTAATACATTGAATTAAATTTTCTTGATTAAAGCAATAATCCCTACTATATTATTACTGGCCAGTGACATGACAAAAGGCATATATGTCTATATTTCCTACAATCCACAACGACCGCTGTTGACTTTGATGCACTATATCGGCCTTCCTTGCCTTTCATGATCAAGTTTTTCTATGTCAGCTTCCTAATTTTTACTGTTTATTATTAATTTAATTATTGGGGTGTCTTTGATTAAATTAAACCATTCTAGCTAGCTCATGTATAGCAAGACCGTCCTGAAGAATCTATAGTATAATATAAGATCTCTTAAACTGATTGGCGATTCTACCTAATTAAATCGAATTGAATAATGGTTCTAGCTTACAAGCCTGCACATGATAGAATAGAAGCGTACTTGTTTTCACGTCAATCCATATTATCTGTTGAGAGCATATATTTGTTTTGCCACACAATCAATGGAATGTGGAAATGAGAATCCATTGTGCATAATCCAAATGGATCAAGTCGTCCCACTTCTCTATATATTCAAGATTCATGTTTAGATACCCCTTTCTTTTAATAATAATAATAATACACCAAAGAGATGAGGGATATCTGTGCGTTGCTCCTATTAATAATGGTGAAATTGAAGGGGCCACGGCTTTCTAGTTGTAAAAAATTTATTATTTATCCATGTAGTGAATTATGTGTAAATATTAAAAAATTAGTTATTTATAATAAATGTGTATTAATATTCTTAAAATATCATTTCTAAACATGTAGGTAGCGATCAGTTCTGACGGAAATTTCCTTAATATGTGTAGTCCCTATTAATACTCAGAGGAAATTAAAATGTTATAAGTTTGGAATAAAACGTAAATTAAAGTATTATATTTATGACATAATGTAAATTAGGGTCTTAAATTTCAGCCACCTTATCTACTTCAATTTAAATTACGTCCCTACTCTTATATGTGGATCATTTAACATTTCATATTATTACTCAAGAATAGGAATACATATTGGTGAGAGGACTTGACACGCGATTCAGTAACGACAGATGCATTGATTCGAATCTATATATCTCAGGATCGAAACGCGAGAACAAGCAATGATTCGTGACATTTTATTTTAAAAGGTTACTAATCATAGGCATTATTTGTACTTCGGCTAAGAAATTTGTACGTTGATTGCTTTGATCATGTATATCAGAAGCTCGCAAGTTGAGAGCAATATTTGATGTGCATTATTGGAGATCTATAATAATATCCTATAACTGGTGACACAACAACTAAAGTGGATATTGCCATCACACACTAGACCTTTTAAATGGATAACAAAAAGTGGACCACTCGAATCTTCCATGTATTTTCATTTGTGAAATTTTGTTTTAGTTTATGAGTCTTTCCACTTATATATCAATTACTATTTTTCTATTTGTAATTTAACAATTCACTAGCATGCAGCAGTGTTTTGTGGCCAACTAGCAGCTGAAATTATTCACACATTTGTGTGTGTTTGAGAATTCGTTAAGAGGGTGATTTTACAGATTCTGAAGTAAGTATGCGAACGGAATTTTGTCTTGGATTATATGCAACATGGTTTGAACATGCAAGCCAAACAAAAATATGAGAAGTCATTCTCTCGGAGATTCAGATCTACATAGGACTTGATGAGTTGAGGTTTTGTGTTTTTACCAGATTTTAAGTATATACTAAAATATCTGATATTTAAGATCACTTTTTTTTTGTTGGTCGTGGAAAAGATCATTCCGCTATGATTATTGTCAAACTGTGTTATTGCAATCGTTGAAATGTTGCATCGCATTATGTCCATTTTAATCTTTTGAAATCATTTCCAAGATATATATGCATTATTGTCTCTGGACTGTTCGACATGATTGAAAAGTTAATAGTTTTGCATGTATTCTCAAATTCACACAAATAGCTCGTGTGGACAAGAATATATCTTTTTGCTGAGTTGAGTCCTAATAAGGAATTCTGGGGGATTAGCTCGCTTTATGAATGACATGTGACACTGTAGCTTATCCTTCGCACGTCAAGTGATCGAGCTTATGGCTACGTGTTTGTGGATGACGCTTTTGATAAACTCGACTGATTCTCCGTGTCAACACTTTCTTTTTTGTTAAGCAGAAATATTATTCTATTAAAATCATTCTGAGATATTGTAGAACGTTAAATGTAAACATCTTTCATATTTAGTTCTGTGATTCACACATGATGAACCGACCAAGTTAATGGGAATATTAATATGTTGCTACAAGGACACATGCATATACAATATTATAGACTTGATGGAAAAATTAAAAGAATTGATTTTAAATAAAAATAATTTATCATCATTAAAAAATAATTGTTATATAATAAAAGCAAATATAAAATGATAATAAACATTAATTATTCTGCTAAGCACATATTTTCTATTATCAGAGGCATACTGTCAACACTAATTATTAATACCTCTTTTTAGTAAGGATTTAAGCTTTTATTCATTACTACAGTGTAATGAATTTATAGTAATAGCTAATAAGCAAACCCAGCTTATTCTTGTTTTTTTGATACATTAATTTTAAAAAGGGGGTTGGGCTCATCCACAAGCTAAGGGTAGTGCGAAATCTCCCTTTCTCTTAGGTCATACCAATGTTGGGTAAGGCGAGCCGTCAATTACCCTCAGGCGATTACCTAAGCACCGAAGAGCTAGGATGCGTCCCCAAACACCGCAACTGGAGTCACAACAAAGTAACATTCCCCGATATAGTTAATAAGCAAAGCCAGCTTGTTCTTGCTGCCCAACTCCACTTGACCGTCACACCCTCACAAGATAGGCCCATATGCCTCGGCGAGAAGTGTTTGCATTCCACACACTGCCTATACTACATATAGTATATGGCAAACCTATTCTACTATTTGCAAAACTAAAGGATATAGCATATAAAAGTTATTTTTGATCCAAAATAACTTTTGAAACTAAAAACAACGCTTGATTGCAAGTGACATTTTGTTAGATTAAAGGTACATCATATCATATATATACCCAAATGATCCCGATCCTGCTATAAAATAGAAATTTAGAAGGCAAAACAATTCCCAATTCCGATAGACTTGAGTGCCTTAATCAACAGCTATCATGCAAAACACTCCTCGGAAGTTTAAATTATAAAGCAGCAGCAATTGAACAATATAATAGCATCCTCTGTTTGAATTAACAGGGCCATATGGCTCATGTTGCGGTCCAATAATCAGTGAGGGTACGGCATGATTGACACATTAATGAGAGCAGACATGAATAAATGGAAGGAGGGCCAAATAAAAGCCTATTCAAATTAAAAATAGATATGTAGTAACAAGCAAAGCAGTACGTGCATGGCTGCATCCACAAGTGTGTGCGCGAGCGCGCGCACGTCAACGCATGGTCAGTGTGTTGAGATACTGTAGTTATATCAACTGGGACGAGAGACAAGAGGGCATTATTAATACAAGAACATGATCGCAGTTAGGAAAGGGGTGAGGTCAAATATATTAATTTCCAAATACATTATCCAGACAACAAGAGTATAGTAATGAATCAAATGACTGGTGTGTGCGTAACCTGATATAAGTATGTGTGTATGTAATAAATGAGAGATGAGGTTGAAGATGGTGCGCCCTCGGTTTAAAGTGCCAATCTCAAATCCAGGACGAGGGGAGAGGAGGAGGAGAAGGAGTCAGGGGGAGGCAGATTGAGGTCAAGATGGGCGACGGAGAGGGGAGGAAGAGGAGGTTCAGGGTCTTCCTTGTCCCAGTGACACCTCATGTGACCGCCCAGCGCCTGGCCGCTCGAAAACACCCTCAGGCATCTCCCGCACCTGTGCCCCTCCAAAACCATCATCATCTCGCTATCTTCTTCGTTCGCGAAACACCCCTTCACGTTCTTGTGGCTTGCCCTGTGCCCTCCCAGAGCCTGCCGCGACCCGAACGCCTTCTTGCAACTCGAGCACTCGAACCGCGTCCCTCCCGAGTTCGCCAGCAACAGAAGACCCGCGGCGATCTCGTGGTCTTCTGGGGTCATCGGTTCGGCCGTTCGCTTCTCCTGAGGAGGCTGTGGCTGGAGATCGGGGGGCGGGTTGATGCCGCGCCACTGACGTTCGGGATGACAGCGCATGTGGCCAAACAGAGCCTTCCACGACCAGAACTTCTTCCCGCACTCGGTGCATGGCCGTGTGATCATGGGCGCCTCAGGGTGGGGTTGTTTGGCATGTTTGGGCTTGAAAGCCACCTTGTGGTCGATGACGCCAACTCGTTTCTTTCGCTTGCTTCGGCAGTGCGGTTTCTGGGCCTGGGCGCTGCTTGGAGTTGTGGACGGAGTGGTAAAGGCACCGGCGTCGGAGTTCGACATCGTTGGAAAGACACCAAAAAAGTATTCAGGGGGGAGGGAGGGGCTTATATACACGAACATGGATCGAGCCAAGCGGTTACTGCAACGCCTCGGTTGGATCGGAGTGGGCGGTTTCTTCTGATGCTGCTTCCTCCCCCTAATCTCATTAATTCTGTTTAATTTAATAGTCATTTACTGGCCCGGGATTGGGTCGTTGCCGCTTATGGCCCTTCCCAAAACTATTGGGCCTAAACTCTCGGTCGCTGCATTCTGGTTTCTGGACGTCGCTATTATATCTTGGGTGTCTGAGTGATGCTTCTTTTGAGTTCAGGCCTCAGAAGAGATGCCCGACATTTCCGCCACATGTTCAATAGTGATGCGTGCAATCAAGGACGTGGGAAAATGTACTTTCATGATCAAACACACCCAGCACAACCCCATGATGTAAGGTGTGATTGGATAGTCCGTTGAAAGAACGGATACAGATTCTGAGGTAAATATGTGAGAGAAATTTTATCTCGTTAAACGCAAAAATGTTTGTAACGGACTATCCAAACACAGCAATAGTAATACACCGCATATATCCCTATTCTTTCATTCAAATATTTTCCCTACACATTCGAAACTACAACAGTGATGCACTGGCCCCTCCCTCCTTCGATTCTTACAAATGAAACATAGCTACCGAGGAGGTAGAGATCTTTACAGATAAGCTCGAGTTTGCCACGCGCGCCACCACTTCATCAACATGTGGATCCAGCCCCTTTCAAGCTTAGTGACCTTATGGATGAGGATTACGGGAAAGCAATCTAATGCAACCATTAGATTATTAGATCTAGAAAATTGCAACAATTAAGCAGGGGATTGTTCTTCCGTGAAATTACAGCTACGGTTCTACTTTCATCTACACTATATAAATTCTAATAGATGACATGGATTATTTATAATTAATTCTTTGATATTATGACTCGTTCTAAATTTTTTTACTATACATTCTGTAATGATGATTTTTTACATAAAATTGTATTTGATATATAATAGGGAAAATCCCATTAAAACGCCTTCAAAACTCCAACATTCCAAATTGGTGAATCCATTTCACATTTTACTAGAATATTACACTCGTGTCAATTTAGAATTTGAAAATATCCTTAATTTACTTGGATACCCTTCTTTCTTTTGTCTCCCTCCCTTCTCTCACTCCTGACCTCAACCCTCCACTAGAGCTAGAAAAATAGGTTAAGTCCGTCTGGCCCGCTCGATTAGGCAAGCTTAATGCCTTGTTTGGTAGGGTGGAAATGGAAGTATGAAATTGGAATTGGAATTGCAATTTAATTCTATGAGGTTGACATGTTTGGTTTGATAGAATTATAAATCCATGTGAAATTCAATTCCACCAAAACACCCCTTTTCAATTCCACACCTCAACCTATGGAATTCATCTCAATTACATGGATCCAACATATTTGGGACAAAAATACCCTTCTAGAGCTTTTTTTTCAAGTTTATAATTTGATCAAGCGTAAAATAGTCTTTTTGGTTACATTTCCAAAAAAAATATCATTCAAACAAAAAACAAATACATAGATTCCATCTTCATTTCCATGGCATACCTAACGTACTTTTAAAACCCATTTCCATATCCATTCCCACCTCTATATCCATCTCCATATCCATTTCCATTTCCATCAAAATCAATTCCATTATACCAAACGTGGCATAAGTTAAGGGTCAGGCATGTGATTTAGTGTTAAAAAAAAGGTGGGCCTAAAAGAGTCGGACCTATAGAGTCGTCAAATTATTTTTTATTTTTGTTTCGGACATTATTTATTCTTTCTATATTTACTCCCAAGTTTTAGAAACAATCCTTTTATATCAAACATTTATTTTTAAATATGTTTTCTTATCAATCATGTAATCTATAAAAATCTAAAAATATGAAAAAAAATATTGTTAAAATATAATTTTCTTACATCTTATATAACGCATTATATTATAACAGCTTTATCTTTCCCTTTAAATTTTAGAAGAAATCATTTCAAGCAAAAGTTTATTTCTAGTTATTTTATATACGATACATTAAGACACACATACATATTTTCACTCATCAAATCCTTATTCTTTTTAATTTCAATATCAAACTTTTTATGTCATTTTCTATGTACATACTACTTTTCAAAGACTAAATTTAAAATCCACTATTATAACTTGATCTATTTGAAAAAAATTAAAAATATGTTAACCATCCCATGACCCATTGGCTAGCCCATGACCCACGGATTAGCTCGTGACCAACATAATTAGGTGTCGAGCTGTAAAATTGGGAAATGAACACAACACTTTATTTAATCATTTTATTTCTTACATTAATAACATTTAGACATCATCTTACTTCTAATTATAAATTATGTAACTACTAATGAAAACATTTTCATGTCCATTTTTTGAAATTGTGATCATAATACATTGTTATCTTAACTTTATTCTTTTAATTTAATTTTGATATTATTTATGTTTTAAATTAGAAATTTTATATTTTAAATTAAAAATAAAATAAAAAAATATTTTTTTTTAATGGATCAAAAGCTTGCCAGCCCGCTCAAGCTTGCCGGTTCAAGAGCCAAGCTTCAAAAAATCAAACCCTTTTACGTATTCCCACCTATCCACCCTCTCGTCTCCTTCTTTGCTTGGCGTGACCGACTCACCCCTACATGTCGCTCCTCCCTCCTCGCAAGTCTCCTCCGTCGCAAAGCTGCTTTCAACGGATTTGCTCTACCATGCACGTTTTCGGTGATCCTCTCGACAGCTCGAGGTCTAGATTAAGTCGATGAAGCCAGCAACATTGATGACGAGGACGGATATGACATTGGTGTGGCAAGGGGTAGAGGAGCGGTGAACCTTCTTGCTTCTCCTAGGCGACGTTGGCGTCAAAGAAATCGGAGGACAACCGAAGAAGCAATAGACTGCGGCCTTTGGTTTTTCTACAGAAATGCCATCCAAAACACAACTAATAGGATAAAGATATCCAAAACGATTATTTTGTAAGATATTGGCTACGTTTGGAAACATGTTGGGGAGCCCATTTTGGCTCCCCAAACCCATTCTCACGCAAGCCGAGACAAAATTCCTCTCACATAAAGTACCTCGGAATCTGTGTCCGTTTTCCCAACGGGTTTCCAAACGAAGCCATTTTCTACATGGTTGGCAAGTTTCCTATCAGTTTTGGCTCTGCCAATATATTCATGGGAAAATTGTAGATTCAGTTCCATATCATAGATATACTGTATTTATTTGGGTTTGAATCTTACTCCTGCAATGAATAGATTAAAAAAAATAAAAGCCCTTGCTCCTAAATGATTTCTGAGTCCGCTTTTACAACTTTCCTGGCGGCTGATTAGTACTTGGAGAAGGTGAATATGACTGCGTAACACAGAGGAGAAGCTGAACCGAGAGGGAAAGGGAGAAGCCGAAAGAAGGGGAAGATGATGATGGTCCAGGAGAGAAGGAGAAAAGCAAAAGGGTATTATTGTTTGTGCAACTCAGAGTGATAAATCAAGAAAAAGACTAGACCACTAGCTGCGTAAGAAAAATAAGATATCGCTACTGCCTTTAACGTAAAACAAATCAATATGATGAAATTTGTTTTATGCAAAGCAGTGCGAAAATAAATAGACGGATTTCAACTTTTGACCTTCATCAATTGTCCGCCCTGTCTAATGATCCTTGAAGATCTAAAGGTAGT
>JANTPZ010001640.1:0-21802 GCA_025593235.1 Vachellia pachyceras | reverse complement strand
CGAGCTGAAGGTGGTTGTTCAAAGCTAGAACTAAGTGCTGCTATGGCTGAAGATTTGGGTGCCGACTTTGCTGAATCTGGGGTCACAGATTTGGGATACAGTTTCCTAACCACTGGAGGTGGAGTTGAAAGGTTCCTGGCATTAGGGTTCTCAAATGCAGCTGCCAAGGCATTGAAGGCCGGAGACCTTCCCCGCACACGAACACGATCTGGGCTAAAAGACATGCTGCGAGAGCGCTGGGATTTATCCGGTACACTGCTAGATCTTCCTCCATATGATGCTGGTGTTCTTCGTTTGGGTTTCTAATAATGTAATATACATTCAACAACCGACCAAATTAAATGATAACACAGACAAGAAAAAATTTGAATAGTCTCAAGTCTAAAAGTATTTGTAAGGCAGAATGATCTAAAAAACCACGAGTTAGTGTAACAAGTAACGACTGTTTAAATAGTTGGTCCCAAAAGGTTCAAATTTATTATATGTAATTTGATAGCCTCCCAGATCCATAACTCATTCCAACACAGATCCTCTAGATTCATAAAGTAAATGTAGAAGGTACGATTAGAAAGAAATTGAGAGAAGAGTGGATCGATGTAATTATGAGATGTGGACTTAAAATTTATGTTCTCATGTCACTATATTCAAACGCGTAAATTTATAAATAGAGAGCATTTAATACGTTTATGATCTATCAAGGATTATTCTTCAGTTCTCAAAAGGCAACTATTCAATGTTATAGAAGAAGAAAACTAGGTGTTCCTAAAAAAAAGAAAGAAAAAAGAAACAAAACGCAAAGCCAAACATGGTGCCTTACATCAACAGTTGGAGTTCCCCCATTTTTTACTATAGTGAGTTTCCTCTGAAACGAATTTCCCAGCATCTGCCAAAAAAAAATAATAAAATAAAAAATATGCCAACAATATTTTCAATGGACCCCAATTAATTTATTATGAAGTTACATTAAGAAACTTACTGAAGATTTCGCAGATTCCCAAGTGAAGAAACGAGTGAAGAAAGGAGGCTCGCTCCCTTCCATGACAATGTATATTGGAGTATCATGAGACACCTTTTCTAAAAGAAAATCGTGCTCAAGAAATTTCTGTTAAAAAATAATAAAGGAAATAACAAATCAACATGTGACTTTAGGAATACTAAAATAATAGTGAAGACGATCAAGTGAAAATCTGATGGTGTCATAATGATGAAGGGTCCTACTTAAACCAATATCAACTATGGGAAAAAAAGAAAATAAATCACTTGTGTTATAACATTAAATAAGAGAAATGATAAATCATTTCAGTTAATCACGAAATCATGCCATTTCTATAGTTCCCAGCCAAGGCAAAACCAGCAATACCTCACCAATTGTTAGAGCCTGCATTTTACTCTTGGGATCAACCTGCTGTCCAACCCAGACAAATATGTCAGAGTGACAATATAAGATGAAAATATCTTCAGTCATCAAATCATCCTGGGAAAAATTGAATATCTCTGACACCTGCAAATATTGCTTCAAATTATTAATTTCAGCAGAGGTAAATAAAAATAAATGAATCTCTGTAAGAAGCATAGCACAGTGAAGTGACATCAAACAAGCCAATCATGGACCTTTACAGCTTAATTATTAGGGAAGATCTGGTATTCCACATGCTCCAAAGTTTTTTAACACCACCATCGAATAGGTTAAACTTGTTCTCAACCAAACTATCAATTTTACCAAATTAATAAATAAATTTTCAATCATGTTGGACCACTTGAACTCCCCGCTGAATATTAAAAACTTTTAACTAGTTACAAATAAAATCCAAATGAAGGGATAAACCAAAAGAAATAGTCAATTCAAATGTAAGAGTTTAATTATTAATTTAAGAGCTCAAATTCTTAAACCCCCCTAGAAGTTCTACTAAAAAAACAAAATCTCATAACGGAGTAATGTTTTTCTGTTGACATTGTTGACATTCAATGTTGTTTTTGGTTTTTGTGTAATCTGTCGGCGTCCATTTTTGACTTCTAATTCCTCTTATTATGGTCCCTAATTTTCTCCTTCATTAATGGCTGATTCTAAGGGATTTCTTTTCTATAAATTGTAATGCTTACTAAGGAGTAATGCATGAATTAGAAGTTCATCTATTTCATGGTATCAGAGCTTGTGAGACCGTGAGAGCCAAAGAGCGACGGGAAAGAGAGACAGTGAGAGAGGGTGAGAGCAAGTGAGGATCTCCCAAACCAAAGGTCCGTTGCCGACACCGCCAACGCCACCAGTCTCAGACGTCGCCGATCGGCGAGTTCCCAGACAACGACGCCGACCTGAGCCGCGCGTTACTGTCACCCGCCGGTCATATTCTCTGTACGAAGCCCCAGCAACGACACCGCCTCCATTCCTAGCTTCAGAAGACGACGGTCGGCGAATCCCAGACTTCCGACGTAAACTCCGGCAAGCGCGTGACGGCACGCGCCGGTAAACCTCCCTGCGCGTGACAGCCACGCGCCGACGTGCTTGAGAGCGCGTGACATCCACGCGCCATCGGTTTTGCTGCCTTCTCCACGCGCTGACAGTTTATTTTCGTCTAGAAGATGAATCCGGACAATTTCCCTCCTGTTTTCGGATCTATTCCAAGGTGTTCTGACTCACAGATGATGATTCACAATGACTCAACAATGTCGTCAAAAGCCCATAATGTTACCTCGTCTTCAACAACTCAGAGTAGCGGATCACTGGCGACACCAACTGATGTTGTGTCGTCATCAATCACTATTCATCGACTCAACGGGCAAAACTACCTCCAGTGGGCTTCAAGTGTTCGATTGTTTATCACTGGCAAAGGTAAGTTAGGATACTTGAATGGTGACATACGCAAGCCCTCCGAGAATGATCCCAAGTATAGCACGTGGCAGGCAGAGGATTCCATGATACAGTCATGGCTGATTAATTCAATGACCACCGAGATCAGCATGAGTTTCACCTTGTACAAGTCTGCTCGTGATGTTTGGGAGGCTGCCCGTGATATGTTTGCATCTCTCAAAAATAGAGCTGCAATTCTTGAGGTGGAAGCTCAACTGGATCAACTCAAGCAAGGTATGTTCACTATCACTGAATATTGGACCAAACTGATTACTCAATGGCAGCAGTTGGATGAGTATGAAGCATTGGAATGGAGTTGCACTGCTGATGCCCGTCTGTATAGCCAGATTAAGGAGGAAAAACGTATCTACAAATTCCTTCTTGGGTTGCAACCTTCCTATGATGATATAAGGGCACGAATAATGAGCCAAGATAAATTACCTAGCCTGAGAGAGGTATTTTTTACAGCCAAGGCAGAAGAAAGCAGAAGGCTACTTCCAACTCCTAAACCGCATCATCTGGACAGCGAGTCAAGCTCATTTGTTTCCAAAGGATATCACCTTAATGAGGGCAAAGGCAAGAAGAAATGGTGTGATCATTGTCGAAAACCTGGACACACTGAAGAAACTTGCTGGAAAATCCACGGTAAGCCTCAGAGTCACAAAGGCAAATGGAAACCTGAAACTAGAGCTCATGCAACAACATCAGAATCTCGATCTGAGGCTGATGGCAAACTAAACCAGGAAGAACTACAATTTCTCAGGAAATTGATGGCAAAGCATGATACTAAAGAGGAGTTGGTAGCTACCGAAAATGTTGCCTATACAGGTAATGCAATCCTAGCTCTTAAAACTACTGTTCATCATGATGACATGTGGATTGTGGATTCAGGAGCTACTGATCATATGACCGGTAACATCAAACTTCTTTATAATATTAAGGCATGTGATAAGCTTATGTTTATTAAGGTGGCTAATGGGAAGCATGTGAAAGTGCAAGGGATAGGAGAAGTATGTTTATTTGGAAATGTAGTGTTTCCAAATGTATTATTTGCCCCAGAGTTACAATGCAATCTAATTTATGTGGGTCAAGCAGCTCGGTTTAGTGGCTGTAATGTTAATTTTTCTATCTCACAATGTTTATTTCAGGACTTGGAGTCGGGCAAGACGATTGGCGTGGCTAAGTTCGTAAAAGGGCTCTATTGTGCGGACCATCAATCATGTAAGCCAGCCGCACTCAGTTCCAGCTTAACCGCACATTTGCATCCTCAATTCACAAATAAAGAAGTCTTACTATGGCTCTATCGGTTAGGTCATCCGAGTTTCAAGTATTTGTCCAGATTATTCCCAAATTCAATGAATGAAATTTCCTCATTTTCTCCTTGTGAAATTTGTCAATTGTCCAAACATATTAAAAGCAGTTATAAACCTCACTCCCATAAACTTTCCCAACCATTCTCTCTTGTGCACAGTGATATATGGGGACCAGCTCGTATTCCTACTCTCTCTCACTCTCGATGGTTTGTCACACTGATTGATGATCACACACGTTTTACCTGGATTTATCTCATGAGGGACAAATCAAACCTTAATGGCATCTTCCAAAATTTTCACAAAATGATTCAAACCCAATTTAACACGCCTATCAAAGTTCTTCGGAGTGATAATGGGAGAGAATACATGAGTTCAGATCTTCAAAAATATTTCCACCAACATGGCATCATCCACCAAACCAGCTGTGTTAACACTCCTCAACAAAATGGAACGGCCGAAAGAAAGAACTGTCATATACTCGAAGTGACCCGAGCAATTATGCTAACACATAATGTTCCCAAATATTTCTGGGGAGAAGCCGTTCTTACCTTCATTCATCTCATTAATCGATTACCCTCTGCCACACTCAACTTTAAAACTCCAATACAACTCCTCTCTCAAACCTATCCACATTCTCATATCCTTACTCACATTCTTGTGCGAGTATTTGGGTGTGTAGCCTATGTCCATAATGATCATGGTGGAAAACTTGACCCACGCGCACTTAAGTGCATCTTTCTTGGCTATCCCTCAAATCAACATGGTTACAAATGCTACTCTCCGACCTTAAAAAAATTCTTTATCACTATGGATGTCTTTTTTGACGAATCCCAACCTTATTACTCCAAACCACCCATTCAGGGGGAGAGTGAGAGTGGCGAATGGGAGCTTTGGAATCCACCCTTAGGCCAACAGGATCAATCTGCCTCATACAACCCCACACCTCTTACCAATGACCTGACTCTCTTACCTACACTTACCTCACCAGAACCACCTTCGCTAAATCTGGAAAACTCGGAGACAAGACCTGATAATGCTGAGAATGTGCCTGAGGATGATGAAGAACATGGAAGTGAGGAGGAAGCAGTTGAAGGTGAATCTGAGATGGTTCCAAGCAACGAAGAGCCCTCTAGAACTGAATCACTCCATGACTCTGTCCTAACTCCAGGTACTGATGAACTTGGCTGGCCCATTGCCTTGAGAAAGGGGGTAAGGTCATGCACTCAACACCCGATTAGCAAGTTTGTTTCCTATGATAGGTTATCGACCACTATGCGAAGCTTTGTCACACGTTTGGCAGATGAACAGTTGCCTGATAGCTTCCTAGATGCCATTAAGGATCCAAATTGGAAAGGGGCTATCGAAGAAGAATTACAGGCACTTAACAAAAATCAGACGTGGAAAATTACCAACTTACCAACTGGTAAGAAAACTGTAGGATGTAAATGGGTATTTACCAAAAAATACAACCCTGATGGCACTATCAACAAATACAAAGCAAGATTGGTGGCTAAAGGGTACTCTCAGACATACGGGATTGACTATCAGGAGACCTTTGCTCCAGTGGCCAAACTCAACACTATCCGCATACTCTTGTCTTTAGCAGCAAACCTGGATTGGTCTCTACATCAACTAGATGTGAAGAATGCATTCCTAAATGGAGACCTAGAAGAAGAGGTGTATATGGATGTTCCACAAGGACTAGTCGAGCATAGCACTCCAGGAATTGCATGCAGACTCTACAAATCATTATACGGCCTAAAGCAATCTCCAAGAGCTTGGTTTGAGAGGTTTACTAAAGCCGTGAAGAAGGTGGGATTTTTCCAGAGTCAGGCAGATCATACACTATTTGTGAAACGTTCTAGAGGTAAAGTAGCTGTACTCATTGTATATGTTGATGATATAATCATGACAGGGGATGACACGGATGAAATAGTAAGACTAAAAGAGTCTCTACAAAATGAGTTCGAGGTAAAAGACCTAGGGGGTCTCAGATATTTCCTAGGAATGGAGGTGGCAAGGTCACGTGATGGAATCACAGTTTCACAGAGGAAATATACATTGGATCTATTAAAAGAGACAGGAATGCTAGGAGCAAGACTGGCAGCCACACCAATGGAACCAGGGATCAAGTTAGACACAAGAAAAGGAGAAGAGAAGGAAGAGGTAACACAGACAATCAGACAAAAGAAACCAGTACCAGTAGATGCTGAGAGGTACAAGAAATTGGTGGGAAAGCTACTATATTTGTCACACACGGCCAGACATAAGTTTCGCAGTGGGTATGGTAAGTCGATTCGCTAACAAACCCATGGAAGAACATATGAACGCTGTCTACAGAATACTGCAGTATCTCAAAATGACACCAGGCCGAGGATTGTATTTTGCCAAAGGGACATCATGGGAAATCGTAGTATATACAGATGCAGACCATGCAGGTTTTCTACCAGACAGAAGGTCAACATCGGGGTATTGTACCTCGATATGGGGAAATGTTGTAACATGGAGAAGCAAGAAACAATCTGTTGTGTCAAGGAGTAGTGCGGAAGCTGAACTACGTGCAATAGCTCACGGTGTATGTGAAGGAATGTGGATGATTAGGGTATTAAAAGAATTGGGATATGCACCAAGAACTCCAATCAATTTAAGGAGTGATAGCAAGTCTGCAATTGCCATGATCAGGAACCCTATTCACCATGAGAGAACTAAACACGTTGACGTAGACAAGCATTTTATCAAGGAGAAGGAGGATGAAGGACTTATTGAGATAACACACGTGTCATCCAAGCAACAAGTAGGCGATCTCTTCACCAAGGCTCTAGCTAGACCCCAGTTCGAAGAACTAAGAAGCAAGCTGGGAATGAAAGATATCTATTCGCCAGCTTGAGGGGGAGTGTTGACATTGTTGACATTCAATGTTGTTTTTGGTTTTTGTGTAATTTGTCGGCGTCCATTTTTGACTTCTAGTTCCTCTGATTATGGTCCCTAATTTTCTCCTTCATTAGTGGCTGATTCTAGGGGATTTCTTTTCTATAAATTGTAATGCTTACTAAGGAGTAATGCATGAATTAGAAGTTCATCTATTTCATTTTCTTTCCTTAGGCTATGAGATATAGATATTCCTTAAATTTTGCAAATCTCTTACTGCATGATGATCCAAAAATTGTAATGTTAACAACATTATACAGATTAAGAGGAATGGATTATGGTATACACACCTTCAAATTTCCTGCATAATGTGGTCATGCAGCAAAAACACCACCATGAAAGTGTCAGCTCTCTTCATTTTTTTAATAAGGGGGAAAAACAGAGGCAGATAACACTTTGGGCAAGTAAGAACATAATCTTTACCATTTGAGAAGTTGCAAGAAAATAGGTGAGGATCACTTTCTGCAGACCTTGCAATCTTCTGGCTCGGATATTCAGATTTTCCTCCCAATAAATCCCAAAACTGTTCAGATTCTGACCCTTCCTTTTGTGGCTTTGATTGTAAATTTGGCTGAAGACAATAAGCAAGCATATCAGAACCAGAAAAAGGAAGATTTAGCCGCATAAGATAGCAGATATATATCTAATAATAACCCTATAAACATTCAAAATACAGGAAAATTCAATTAAGATCTTACTCATTATATTATTTAACTCACGAAAATATGTGCTGAACAATGACCAGTGACACATTTAACTATTATCAGCATTCGGGCAAATAACAAGTCAGCCACTAGCCCAACATGGACATGTGACCCAAAAATAACACTTTTTTCGCTTGTCAGTATGCATAGAATTTTCCACATTATGTATATCATAGCACATGACCTTTATCAAATCCAACATCCTCTCAACGAGTTCCTGAACATCTGAGGTTGTAAGGTTTCCAGTCCATGTAAAGACAGTGGACCCATTGTGAAGTATGTAGCAATAAGAGGAGTTCAAGGAGGTAGCAACCTGGCCAAGGAAAAACCATGAAAATAAAAATAGCAGTTACATGAATAAAACCTGTAAATTAAAGGGGAAAGTGACAGATATAAAAGGGAATAGACAGGGAAGTGGAATCTATAAACAAAAAAGATCACATACTGGTTCAACTTGTATAGCTTGCATATTGTCTGGGCCTGAACCCTGGATGCGAAATAGAGCAACATCATCCTCATTGTATGTATCATCAGGAAATTCCTTTTCTGCTATGTGATGTTTGTATCCTTCACTAAGTCCACCCTGATAGAAGCATATTCAAGAGGTCAGTATTTTATAAGTATATTCAAAGAGTGATATTCAAAGTTCCCCCAATGATATGGAATGCCACAGACCTTAAAAACAATCAAGCTTTGGAAGATAGTATAAAATTGAATTGGCTCATTCCCTTCATAAATACGAGTCTAGCAATCCAGGAAAGATTGATAATGTTAGTAAGGGCGTAAGAAATGACAACAGAAAATCTATAGAATTTGAAAATAACCTGGCAAGGAAGAAACTTCAATGACTCAACCATTTTGCTTGCTAGTGAAATCGCTGAAGCTCTTTCTTCCTATATGATAAAGAGTTAGTAAGTGATGCCGGATATTCACACAACAATTTGTTGCAAACTCAGCTGCAGTGAAATAATTCTGTTGTTTATCAACTTTCTCAAGACAGAAAGCTTATGTATAATGGAACACCATGCAGAGGACAATAATCAGCTAATGTATTGTTCATCTCCATGAAAACATATAGCCACCACATTATTTGTTTATTCATTTGATTAAAACATAAACACAAGCATGAAATGTGTGATAAAGTACTATTTTTCACCTCAACACTAGTCTTTCCAATCCATGTTCCTATGAGATACTCTTCCTTGTCATCTCCAGGATACGTATACTGAAAGATGTAGCAATCTCCACGATAAAACTTTGACTGATCAGAAGCAGGAAGGAGGATCTTTTCCTGACCACTTACACGCCAAACCTGAGCAATCAGGGTAAAGAGATATTGTTAGCAACAGAAACATTACGCAAAGTTCGAATTTTTCAACTGGTCAAGAATAGAATATTTTAAAAATTGATCAACTCTAAATTAACTCACAAATAAAGTAAGATATTAAGAAAAGAACTGGCTAAGACCTATAATTACAAAATAATCAGAAAGTAAGCACAGGATACAGATTTCTACAATTATATATGGAAATGGCAAGCTGCCCAGCCCACTCAACATGAAATCCCTATCGTAATCAGACTTTTTTCACAGAAGACACAAAGCATGTGCTCACAGTTTGTTCATCTTGACCCAAAGGTAATTTAATTTAAACACATCCCTAGTATATGATAGAGTGCATATGCTATGCAAACTTTTGTTTTCTGATGTTCTCAAAAAAAGGGTACTCTGCTTGGTATTCTGACTACAATCTTAATGATCGCAGACAGGTTGGGTATTAAGGATAAAGTGCTTGTGTTTCTAAAACATTAATGTCTTGATATGGCAAAAAATATCTATATGGGACATGAAAACAACAACAATAAGACATCAGTTATGGTCAATATAATTATAATACAAATTATCAAGTACCTGCAAATTTCCTGTGCAATCAATATAGGGTTGAGGTTCTTCTTTTACTGGATCAGCTTTCAGCAGACCCCTGACATTCACTCCTTGGCGTTTCAGAAGTTCTATAAAGCCATAAAAAATAAACCAAATTGGATTGATATATGGAAAAACTGGCCAATGATTCTGATGACACATATTAAAGACTATAAACCATTCAGACCAATAAAGCCAGCAAAATTGTGACACTGACCTGCCACCTTTCCACGACCATCTTCCGACACTGTTACTTCAGTCGTCTGAGGCCAAGAATCAAACTTGGACTTGAACATCACTGTTTCAAATCCTTCAATTACACGAATTATCTGGGATTTCTGTCGATTAGAGCCACTGACCAACTCCTGTTTGTTGATCAATAGTAATTCAGAGTCATGAAAATTCAGTGCATAATAATACTAAAATATACTGCGCACAAAAATCAAGAAGTGTTACATCAGCCGCTCCGCTTGCACTTTTTCTTTCATCAAGAGAAGTATTTCTTCCCATCCAGACAAACATTTCCAGCCCACAATCAAGAATATAGCATTTATTTGTGTCCAGTAACTCCCTTGTAAGAGAATCGTTCTTAACAGGTTCAGCTAGCCCCTTTTCAATGCTGTACAATCAATAGCATTTCATCAGGACTGGATTACAAAAGAACCTTGTGGTTCAGTATTAAACAAACTCCCTCGGTAATTGTCATCATAATATTACGTTATTCTATGTATGCTTAACTCAGACGCCTTTAGGCCAAAAGCGTAATAAATTAGACAGTCTTACATTGATAAATATCACAAGTTTGATAGAAGAATAAAATAAAACAAATAAGGGAACAAGGAAGAACCAAACATACATATGCAAATAGTAATTAGCTATTCAAATAAAATTTGATAGAGATGAATGGGATATGCTAGGTTAACAACTATAAATGGAAATACCAGAGGCCATATTGACACAACATATTACCTAAGCAGTTTTGGAGGATGAGGATCAACATGTTGATCATCATCACTGGCTGGTTTACGTGGAAGAGGGGCGAAACCCCCAAATAAGCCCCAGAATTCTCCTGTTTCAGAATCAGCCATCAACTTTCCATCCTCTACACAAAAAAGACAAGCATAAACATTCAGTTAGCAATATCCACACTAACCTATTAACTCATGAAATGTTCCTTTTCTACTTACCAATAGCAGCTACCTCGCATTTCCCATCATGGTGTGTATCTTTAATATATTGCACAACTTCCAATGCTTTAGCCCTTTCTTGAATAGATGAATTTGAACCATTAAATTGGAAGATTTTGGATTTCGTATCCAGAATAAATATATCATCATGGTTTAGTGAAGATCGGGCAAAAGGAACCTAAAACCAACAAAAATGGCCACTCAACAAGTAGAAAGCGTTTCTACACGTGCAGTGTCTGTATCAAATGGCATAATGTTCATTTAAGAAACTCAAACTTCAATGGCAGAAGAATAATGTCAAACTTACCTCTTTGACATGCACAACATGTTTTCCTTTGCATACAAACATTTGACTCTTGTATTCTTCATCCTCTACGTGCTTAAAACCAGATGCAACTCCGCCTTCCTGAGGTATAATACAGGGTTTGAAGTAAGACAGGAACTTTTCAGTTTCATGACCCTGAACTTCACGATATTGAACAGCACGGCCTCCAAGAGCTGCATCCAGCTCAACTATCTTGACGGCTGCAGCACCAGCTTCATCCTGTATGGTCAATTTACAATTAAACACCGAAGGGGAAAAATGCTAGCAATTTGTTAACTGAAATTTTACCTGACTGGTGTCTTTTCCAAGCCAGTAATGAATATCATGACGCAAGGCACCACTCTTTGAAGCAGTTGTCTACAAAGGGAGGACATGAAATAACAAAAATCTAACACTAACGGATCAAATTGCTTCATATACTAAAAAGTATAAGCATAGCATAAATATCATAAAAGAAGTGACATTTACAGGATTAGCAATAGTCCCAAAAATTTAAAATCATCATAAAACAAATGATAGGTTACAGTTCAATGGTTGAAAGTTAATTCCCGACTTGCTAGGGAAAATTCTCTAAGCAAAAGATCCTGTCAGTGCTTATTATAAGAACATTTTATCACTTCCATAGTTTACAGGAAATTTTATTTAATTAGTACTTGGAGCTGGCTTCAGATTTATACACAATACAGGCTCCATTATGACTGAATTCGATCTCACGCTCTATTTCGTACCAATATTGTTATTTGCACCATGCTTAGAATACATGTAGGCCGTGTTATCAAATTACAATGGCCATGAATATATAAGCAAACAAAATAAAAGCTTTGGGCAACAATTGATTCTGGCAAAAGACTAGCATTCAATAGATTACAAATATTTTGAACAAAATAGAAAACATATTTTAATTTAACAGCTCACCTTCAAGATGACATAGGAGTCCCCAGTAAAAAACTTCCCATAAGAGGACTTCGGGATGGGAACTGGATTAAAATTCTCAATACGCCATATTTCTAGTCCACTATTAATGGTTAAGAAGAATAATGTACTAGGAAGACATTCAAGCACAGATTGAATTAAACAAAGAACAGAAGCAGCAATCTGGAATAAATCTTGACATGACTCTCATTTATCCATAAAACTTCCTCTGAAATGTAGGGGGGGTTCCAAATAAAAATCCATTAGGCAGGAAACACCACTATGAGTTGATTAGATGCAGGATACGCCTTTTGTCCAGCTCCCTGGAAAGCTGGATCCAAGTCCCTCATGGAAACAGCCATATTGGATTTCTACTTTCTTATCTTCGATGACCAAGCTTGAAACAAAAATAACCTGTATGACAACCATATGGCAGATAGTGAGTGTAGAAAGGGGAGATCAAAGGGCTAAATTGCTTGAGTTTACAGCATAAGTGGGTGAAAAGGAATGCTTCCACCATTTCAATTAGAAAATTGAGTCAGACACTGCTTGTCACTTGTCAGTTACATTTTGCCAGAAAGGAGACTAATTGATCAAATGATAAAAATACAGGGGGTCAACATCATCATTTGGTCAGTCCTTTGGAAAAATTAAAATCATTAATGACTTAAATTTCTCCCAACCATAACATGTTTGGTTGTTTCACTACCGTAAAAAATCTTCAAGATGCATGTAACTGACAATAGTGTCATATGATCCATGTAACAGACCCCCACATAATGGGACGAGTCTTTGTGATTGTTGTTGTTGTTGCATTACCAGACAATATAATAGTCAAAGAAATCAAGTACTGGTTGAACACGCTCGACAAAACAATCATCATCATCATTCATATAATTTCACCTTCAGATATTTGCTCACATCCAACGTATCTCCAAAAAGATGGTGAATCAATAATTGGAAAATTGAAGAATTATCAACGAAAACACATGGCATTTTGCCATTTGACGTCCCAGTTAAAGGTTCTCGAAATATAGGAAAGGTATAAAACAACAACCACATACTGCTATACAAGAATTGCCAGAATGCCTTGAAACACTCAACGATCCCATAACGCAAAGTTAAGTATTGCAGAGAATATCATAAATTATCTCATGGTATGAATTATCAAATAAGAAAATTCAAAATTTGTTAGAAGATGCATGAACTCGTATTAAACGGCACCCTGACTCAATAATATCTCAAAGATGTCTCCGTCCACAACCATGGAGCATCGAAATTGCAATGCACAGGAATCCATTGGCACATACTACCGGAAATTAGAGTAAACTATGAATAAGCAAATATATTAGCAATGAGAAATTGTATTTATATACGGATCCATGCATCCATTTAGTTGACATGTATGCACATCCAAACATACCACTGTGAAGCTTATCTCGAAAACCCTCATGCTATAATGGTCCAAAATATCAAAGATGTTACATTTTCCAATATTTCGAACTTCAATATTCTCTGGTTTTTAAAAGTACTAAAAATCACAGAAGCTCACGACTCCACATCAAAACCAAAGAAGCACAGTTAGAAACATGTCACCATCAATCATCTCTCTTTCACAGCCAGGACAACAGAATTCATTGGGTCAATAAAATTTAACCCAACAGACGAAACAGATCAAAATTCAAGAAATACCTCAAAAAATTAATTTATAATCAGTTAAAGGAACAAAATCGAAACATGATCAATGTCCCGTACCCGAAAAGAAGCAGAGCCAACTGATCGATTACACCTTATCGGAATTAGCAAAATTAAGCAAAGTTCAATAACCCAATAAGCCGAGAACGCCACCCGACCCTGAACTCAGAAATCCCGGAATTGAAGAAGCCAAATCCAAGGTCAGGCGAATCTAACAGACAGCAACGGATCCAATCTAAAAAGCAAAACTGGTGAAAATCATACAATTTTCTGGAAGTAGAGAATGGTGGGGGAAAGCTTGGGGATGGAGGCAAAAGTCAGAAAAATAATGCGAAGTGGGGCTAAGGAAGAAGATGAATAATAACTATTTTAGAGAGAGAGTGAAAGAAGGAATATTACAGGGAAAAAGTGGGCGATGAAGAGAAAGAAACAAAAAAGAGAGTGATGGGAGTTGGAGGGGATGATGAATGCCAGGCGTGCTTATCACTAACGGCGACATTAGCATCCTCACAGCAACACAGGCATGAACTGTAATACTCCAAAAAAAAAAAAAACTATAAAAAGCCAAAGTACCATTTTTTTTTAAATCAACAGTAATTTTTTTTGGCCAACTACAAACAACAGTATTGAACTTTTTTTTTTTGGGGTCGATGCTAGCTATCGAACGCGTGCCCTGCTGTTTAAAGATCAGGCTTTAAGCCAAAGGAGCTTGGCATAGATAGTAAGGAACGGACCCAATTTTTATAAGGAGGTGGGTTCGATTCCCTCTACTGTCGTGAGGACTTCTTTGGTAGGCGATCTCGTAAGTCCCTTGTAAGTGTTCAAAGAACCCTGGGATCAGACCCTGACCTTGGTGGGGGACCGGTGTCGAACCCACCTAAACTTTCTTTATATAAAAAAAAAAGATCAGGCTTTAAACCACACGGAGCCAAGGTAGCTAAGCAATAATAATGAACTTTGAAGGGACTTTAATTTGATTTATTTGTGGAGTAATCACATTTTCTTACCGTGCGGTCAGCAATGGTAAGATGTTCTAAATTAGATAATTAAGAACAGAAGAAACTTAGAAGAAGGGAAAAAAAAGGATTAGAAGAAGCTTAGAAGAGTCTCAACGAAGTCTCAGTCGCTTTCAGTTGAGTCATGGGATTGCATTTTTTAGTCTGATAATTTTCAGTCTTAAGTGATCCTCATTGCTAAATACTGGGCGAGAGAATCGGTGAATGTTAAATTAAATGCAAGTGGATCGATTAAGAGATTTAACTCAAGTAATCATCCTTTAAGACAAATAATTTTTTAAAGTGCAGCGAAAAAAAAGCTTGCAAATGCATTGCGTCTCACAAAGGGAAAAGATTGAAGCCACCTAACGTTTTAAATTTCTTACATCAAACTGAAGGCAGAAAATCCATTGCTCTTTCTTTGGTTTAAATTTGAAGTCAAAGTTTTTTATTTTTTTAAAATAATTGTGAGAATATTCTTGAGCTTTGAAATTAAAATTTTTAAATAATATTAATAGTATAATCCTCACAACCCTTTTATAGGATAAATTTAACCATGATTCTTAAAGAATGGTAATTGTTATTCTTAAATTTATATGAAACTCTTTTATTAGAATATGGTTTGCTTGAAATGATCTAAAGATTTACTAATTTACATATAAAAAATTAATTTTTAATATTTTATCTTTTATTTTAAATGTTTAACATCCAACATCTTCGTATTTTTTTTAGGAAAGAGACAATTACTATACTGTTTACGTAAGTTGTTCATTGACACTGAAAAACATTTTAAAATAAAATTTTACTAAAATTTATTTTAGCATACTAAACAGTGCTAGACAAATATTTTAAAATGACTAATGCATTTAAAATTGACATATCGAGGGATTGTTTGGAAGCTATTTTAAAAATAACTTTTACATATTTTGACGTAAAATCTAGGTCTTGGAGAATCGATTTTAAAAAATAACTTTTACAAATTCCGTGGTAAAACATAGATTTTGAAAAATGATTTATATTTGAAAAGTTATTAGCTTTTACTGATCCCGAGACAAAAAAGTTGGTAAGAAAGAAAAAAGAGAAAGAATGAAAAGTAGGAAATATGAAAGACAATAATGCCTCGTCGTTTGGTACACAGAATTGATTTTGATGGAAATGGAAATGGAAATAGATATGGAGATGGAAATAGAGATGGATATGAGTTTTAAAATTATGTTTGTTATGTCATGAAAATGAAGATTGAATCCATATCTTTTTTATGAATGTTGATTTTTTTTTTTTTGAAATGTAACAAAAAAGACTATTTTGCATAAGGAATTATATTTTGGTCCAAAAAATTGGACTCCATGGAACCCAAATGAATTTCATAGGTTTGGGTATGGAATTGAAATTGGGTATTTAGGTGGAATTGAATTCCACATGGAATTGTAATTCCATCATACCAAACATGCCAACATCATGAAATTCAATTCTAATTTCATTTCCACCCTCTCATTTCCACCATACCAAACAAGGCATAAAGAAAATGTATGAAAGAGGAAAGAGAAAGAAAAAAAGGAATGAGGAATGAGAAAAAAAATATCAAAGAGGAAATAGATAGAAGGAAAAGGGTAGAAAAGAGGAAAGAGGAAAAAGTAGAAAATAGAAAATCCAAATTTCAAAATCTAGGTATCAAACTCAAATTTTATAACCAAAATAACTTTTTTAAAAATTGTTTATATTTGAACAAAATCTAAATTTTATGATAAAATTTAAATTTTAAAATCAAACATAAATAAATTTTAAGAATAGGAGGCAAACAACTCCAAAATGTTACTGATGTTTTTAAGATTGATGCAACTTAACCAAAAGATAAATGATTAGAGAAGGAGAAAATGGTAAAGGTCGGTCACCGGCTAGCGGGCTAAGGCTAATTGTCCATAAATAGGCAAAAAAAGCCTAATAGGCTGTGGGGCCTATACACCTATGAACTTTAGTCGCCAAAAGTTGCCAATCCTCATTCACAATCACCTTTATCCATCTTTTATTATCCCCCCAGATAAAAAAATCAAGTTAAAATAAAAATGGTAAAAAAAATTCTTATACAAACCCATCCTGATTATAAAAATCAATATATTATTTAGTTAAGCAACCCAATCAATTGTGGGAGGTCTTAGTGTATTCAATTATAATTCTATTTGTTCATGTATTATTCTTTTTTCAATTATAATCTTTTTTTCCTTTTATTTTTAAAAAAATGAAGGGAAAGGGATTGTTATATCCTTTTCTTTTAATTGACCATGCACGTGGTGAGCCCTTATTATGTCTCATTTTCTAATACTAAATTCAAATATATTTTTGCAGTTGAAAAAACATTCTAATATACTTTTGTTTATAAAAAAACTATGTTAACACTTGTTGATATGGTGGAAATGAGAGGATGTAAATGGAATTTAATTTCATAATATAATCGTGTTTGATGTGATAGAATTACAATTCCATGTAGAATTCAATTATATCAAAACACCATATTTCAATTCCATACCCAAACTCATGGAATTCATATGGGTTCCATGAAGCCCAAATTTTTGGTGCAAAATATCTCCTTTATGTAAAATTGTCTTTTTTGTTACATTTACCAAAAAAAAATATATGGATTCCATCTTCATTTCCATGGCATACCAAACGTAATTTTAAAGCACATATCCATATCCATTTCCACCTCCATCTCCATCTCAATCTCCATCAAAATTAGTTCCATTATACCATACCAGGTATAAAATTCGTACAGAGAAGAATGCAAGTCAATATTGAGAAATGCCTCTATTAGAATGGTTTTATCCTTTGATGTTTCTGTCAATGATTTTTACGGGGTTTGAGTTATGAAAAACATCTAAGAAAAACATAAATCGTAGTCTGGAGTTGTTTGCTATCGATTTTTTTAATGCTTTGATAATTATATGATGAACATTTTATTATTATACAATATTAACTAGACTAGATCTAGGTACATATACTTTCCAGTTTCCCTTCTCATTCAAATGTGAAAATTTCCTTTAATTTTAGATAATTTTAATGAGTTAACATCTCTTTCTTAATTTCAATAAGATACTTAAAAATATGTTATGTTTTAAACAAAAGGGAGCAATGTATTTATACTTTTCCATTCCGATTTTACCCCATAGTAAATAAGGTTTTTGTAAAGTGATTGAGTTATAAAAAATCACATTTAAGCAATAATAATGGATCCAAAACTAATAAATAAACATTAATTATTGTGCAAATGATTGATATTAAGAAGAATTAATGTGCAGATTATCTCGAAAAAAATTTCTCCATGAACGATGTCATTCTAAAAGTTTTTCTACTAGTAATGATACCATAAAAACTTTAAAATAAAGTAACATCATCCTTCGTTGCTAAAAATTTTACCAATCTATCAAGGTTAATTTTTTTCACCAAATACGATAATATCACATCATTTTAAAACTTTGATAAATTTACACCTCAACCTACTGTAAATTAAACAAATTAACAAACATTTCAGAAAGGAATTATATAGTTATATTTCTCTAAGTAAATTATTGGAGGCAGGCGGACCTACATAGGTTCCAGCGGGTACAGCCGCACCCTCTGACTTTCAAAAAATTAAATATATATTAATACTATATGATTTATTTTGCATTCACTCATTTGTTAATTTATCTTTTCAGAAAAAATAAAAATAAATCACATTTATCTTTTAAAAAAATAATTGGCATCCGCTGAATCAGAGTCTTTATTCCATCGGAGGGAAATGGGAAATTTGGAGCCTTATCTCGTTTAATGATCTGTAAAGTGGGAAGAAAGCGGCCGGCCCACCACCGTCCACCAAGCGCGGTCACGGCAATCACTTGTTTGGATTCTTCCTCCTCATCATCCTTCCTCTTGAATAATTAATGAAGTGTGACCACCTAAATATTTTTTAAAAAAAAATTATGATTTTTTATTTTTGTTTCACATGACATCAATTGTATTTAAGGGAATTCCTTCCTCCAACTGGCACGTAAATCAAGATAAAAATTATCTTGAAATATGTAAAAATGCGTCAAAATCTATAAAAAAAAATTGAGACCGTAAAATATTTTAGAATTCGTAAACTCCTTTCTCTCAAAAAAAAATTTACACACACGACAACTATCTTTAAATGAATGGTCATTACTCATTCCTAATCGCAGAACCCTGAAACTTAGACACCATTCAACTTGCCGCCTATTGATGGACGGATGACATTTGTCTTTTTACACTAATTATGAGATTCTTTTTTATTTCCTGGTGAATATAGACAAAGTTACAATAAATAAAAATGAACATAAACATATTTTTAAAAAAATTACAAGTATTAAAAATAACACAATGCTAATTACAAGTCTTATATCATAATTATGCTAAAATTGAATTAACTTTTAATAATGTATTTTTAATTAAAAACATATTAATTCAAAATTATAGTCATATTAGTTAAGCTATTTTTAACATATTTTACCGAATTAAAAAACATTAAACTTCTTTAATTATGTCTTGAATTTAAAGATGCCTAACAGTACCCTATTTCATATGCACTGACTCAACCTTAAAAAGATGAAGTTTACATGGATTACAATAGAATAAATGCGATTCATAAATAGAAAAATAAAACGTTATCTCCATGACTTATAAACAAATCGAGAGGAGTATATTTTAAAATTTAAAGCAAACAAAAATATACCTATTGGAATCAATATCATTCATTTTTGGCTAAAACATCATGTGATTTTTTAAGTTTACATCAAGTTTTATTTTTCTCTTTTAAGTTTAAAAAATGCATTATTAGTCATTTTATCTTAATAATATTAGTTTTGCTTAACAGAAAATGATAGCTAATCAAATTAAAACGGTAATTCTGTAGTTAAATTATCACTGTTAAATTTTAAAATACAAAGATGATTATATTAATTACTTAAAATTTAAATATATTTTATCATCATTTAATTATAGAATCATTTTTTATATTTGATGAGCCAATATTTTTCATTGAATAAAATTAAATGCGTTAAGATAAAAAAATGCACTTTTTGAACTTAAATAATCAAACTGTAACTTGGTATAAACTTAAATTTTCAAATATATACTTAAACCGTCATTGTTAACTTATAGATAAATTGATCGGCAATCAAATCCTCATCTTGGCAACCAGATTTGAAATAATAATTTTGTGGTTTAGCAGTATTGGTCAAATAATTGTCAACTAGATGAGCTCGTGCTCTAAAAAATATATCACAAACAGAATAACGTTATAGAATGTTGATATATTATAATTAATTAAAAATTATTAATATAATATTTGATTCAATGAGTTTGTCATTAATTTAATTTTAATCCCTCGAGTTAAAAACAAATAATTTTAATTTTTTAAGTTTCATTTTATTTAAAATATTTTTTTATAATCTAATAAAAATCTGAACTATTTTTCTTGTAAAGCAGTTGGTTTTAAATTTGAGGTGAAAAGGATTGTATTAACTCTTTAAGTAAATATAAAAGATAAAGATGTAAGAAAATAAGTTGCACGATTCCTTAGATTTGAATGGAAGGCTGGTTAAGTGTGGAGTGGAGACTCCTCTTGGACACTAAGAAAGAATGACGTTGACTGTCCCCTTCTTCACTCATTGCTCTCTTTTACTTTTTTTCCCAATCAGCTCCATTTTTTTTTCAATGTGTCATGTTTCCTTCACTTGAATCCCACACTTTTCTTGCGGTCCGAAATGACAAATTTGCCCTTTCATGTGAATCATATTATTATCAGTTTGACACATTTCATCGCATACTACTGCCACCACCACCACTTCTCCTGCTCCTGCTCACCAGGGGTGGCCCTGCCTTTACTTCAGCAAATTCAGTCGGACCCTCTAACTTCCAGAAAATTATGTATATATTAGTACTATGTGATTTATTTTGCACCAACACACTAAATTTTTATTTAAATTCTTCTAAAAAGATATTAAAAATAAATCACACTTATCTTCTCAAAAAATAGTTTACACCCTGAAGTCAGGTCCTAATCCGCCTATGATTGCCGCCGCCGCCACCAATACGGCTCCTGCTAGGTTCTTATATCTGACTTATGCATGCCTGGCTTTGTGTCCTCAGTCCCCACCATTACCAACAGGCAACATAATGCACTCTCTAGCCCATCTCTTCTTTAAAACTATTTTTTAAATTTTGTTAATAAAAACTGTGTGTGTATTATTAAGAACTACGATTTGCTAGCTCGTGAGGGCATTGAGATGATTCCAATACTTCCCCTCCCTTGACCCTGGAGCAATCCACTCGCTTTAATTAGTGAAGTAATAATCATTCATGTAAAATAAATTTAAATTAAACTCTTTGCATTGATATATTTTGATACAAAAAAAGAATTATGTATAAAATTTATTTGCTGATATGCCTATTTTAGGTCCAATGCCCAATGTCGCTGCTCTCTCACATGATATACTTAAAAACCCCTCTAATCACTTAAAAAACATTTTTACGTAAATCGAGATAAAATTTATGTTACATATTTACTTGAAACTCCATACAATAATTTAAAATAAGCTAAGCTAAACATTTATGAATCATCTTTTACATTTATCATTTTTGAACATTTATGAAAAAATTCCGCAAAAATATCCTCAAAACGTATAAAGGATGAATCATGGCCTTGAATATACAAAATTCTAAATCAGTCTGGAGGATCAATTTATGATTTCAAAATGTTATAAATTTACTTATTTACCTTTTATTTCTTTTGCATATGAATTTTATATACTTTATTGGTCATTCTCTAAACTCGTGTTGCAATTCTCTATAATTGACAAGTAAATGTATTAGTAAGGGGAGTCCTTTTTTGGTAGTTTCAAAGGTTTTAATTTATGTGTGAATTATCTATATTTTATTAGACATTACATATACTCAAATTGCAGTTCATTATACTTGATTTG
>JANTPZ010001638.1:0-21935 GCA_025593235.1 Vachellia pachyceras | reverse complement strand
AATGAGGATGTGCAATGGATGCAGTTGGGAAAGTGGTGAACACATTTATAGGGAAGAGAGGAGTGGGGCAAAATATTTAACCTTTAAAAATATTATAAATTTAATTTTTAACACATATATCAAACAAAACAAAACAGTTGAGAAAGTAGTGGCCACATTCGTAGGAGAGATTCCATTGTGGGATACAATTTGAATTTTTAAATTAAAAGTTTTAATTTTAATTTAAAACAATTTGTATAAAATGTTAATTGGAACAGTTCAGGAGAAGAGACATAATGCCACGTGGCAAGCAGAGGCTTGTTGTGGTCTCTGCTTTAAGATATGTATAGATATGTCAAGTCAGGCTAGACCCTAAATAGGTCAGACAGTAAATCATCTGATAGGGGTACGAACTATTCGCACTCCAACTTCTCACTCCAAATCCTAAGGCTTTGTTTGGTTGGGGGGAAGGGGATGGAAGGGAAGGGAAAATGAATCCCTCCCCCCATTTGGTATGAAAATTTGGAGGGGAAGGAATGAAAAATAATCTTATCTCACCCCTTCCCTCCCCCTCTTTTTAATCCCTCCAATTTGGGGGGTTTTGGAGGGAGGCAAAATCATTGGACTAAAATGTCCCAGGCGTCTTCCACTTTGACTAAAATGATAGAAAATAGTCAAAATAGGAAACAAAAATAAAAGGATGGAAAAAGGTCCCAAACTAACTCCGGAATCCGCCTTCCCCTGCGCGCGACAAGCGTCTGCTTAGCAACAATCCCCCCTCCCCTCTGGTATGTAATAAATATCTCCGATTTTTATTCCTATTTTTCCTTCTCAATTCTTGTTCGCCCCGCTTTTCTGCCTTTGTGATTCCCAATACCTTGACTTTCTTCGGATTGGATGTAGCTCGTAGATTCAGTCCATAGCGTGGATTCTTTAGATTCAAATAATGGCTCCCTTTTTTGAGTGGTTTAATTCACTGAACAATATTTTATTTTGTTAAATTTGAACTTCTGGACGTCAATCTTCGCGCTTTGTCGGTGTATTCTCGTTGGAATGGTTTAAAAATTGATCAGTTTCACGGCTGTCTCGATCATTTTCTGGTTGCCTTAGTTTGGATTGTTTTTTTGAAAACTCAAAACAATGGAAAAGCAAGAATTCCTTTTGTTTCTGCTATGGTGATCTGAGCGCTGCAATTTATTTTGTTTCCAGAGCTAGAACTCATTTCAGTTGAAGTAAATTGTACAGCTTTTTGTTTTTGCTTTCTATGTAAACTAATGTTATCCTTCTACAAATTTATCTTAACCGGGACTTCTCTAAAAAGCTGATATTTTCACTTTTCTGTAAATGGTTTCATTTAATTGTGATACTGGCCGTGTCTTAGTTCAATGGGGTTGCCCTCCGCTCAATGTCAATTGTCAAGGTTTTTCATCCTGTACATTCCAGAGTTTACATCAAAATGGAGGCCACAATTGGTCAAGCTTGCTTCGTTCATTTACCTTTAAGGAATGCAGATACTTGATTCTCACTTTCTCTTTGTCATGGCCTTTAAGAAGCTCTAGAAACTGAAATTAAAGAAACAGAAATGCCTATCTTTGACATCTAATAATTTTCTGCCAAAGCTGCTGCAGGTAGCATATAAACTCCAAACCAATCTGGTTATCGATGTGGCCCTTATATTCGATATTCAGCAAAAATCTTAAAACAGAAGATGAAAAAGAATTAAAAGGAGATGTGTCAGGTGCAATAGATCCCTACATGTTTCAACAGCCATCAAGTAACATAGGTTGCCATCCTCCCGCATTGTCCCGCTCACGGTTTGTGGAAGTAAGTATAATCTGATGTTTGGACGGTGGCTTTCTGTTTAGTTTTAGCATGAAAATAATCCCTTTCTGTTTGACCCTGGGCAAGTGGCCCCTTGCAGCTTTTGGCAATCAACCCCTTGAATTTCGCAATGTGGCAATTAACCACTTTCATTCACTAAGAAGCAAACGAAAGCAAGGAAACCAGATTAATTAAATTGGCAGTTTGGTAGAATTTAATTGAACAGATGTGCTTCATGGTAAATTTCTCTTAATTTTTTTTATTTTAGACAATTGCATTTTAATTAATGTTTTGCAAATTTGTCAAATTAAAATGGAATGAGTTATTTTCCATATGTTGAAAGTTTGAATGGGTTAATTGCCAAAAGTAAAACAATACAAGGTTACTTGCCATACAGTTAAAGTGAGTTATTTAGTCTTTGGTTTCTACATCAAATTGCAAATGTTCTCTCGTTATCTGTTATATCTTAAACCTGTTTTATCACTGTCTGCTAATAGGTACCTCACATAAACCAATCATACACATGGGATTGCGGTCTTGCTTGTGTATTGATGGTTTTGAAAACCATTGGCTTCAACGATTGCAATATTCAAGAACTGGCTGAACTATGCTGCACTACTAGGTCTTTCTTCTACACAGTCTCAGAACTCTTACCTAATATGTTATGTGAGATGCTTCAAGATTATAGAAAATGCTTTTCTATATGTGCTTACTGCTTAGAAGTAAATATTACTAATAAACAAGAAGACCATCACAATTTAATATGCACTTGACTTCTGATTTATCTCATTCTTGGCTATTGTTCAGCATTTGGACTGTTGATTTGGCGTATCTGCTACAGAAGTTTTCTGTCTGTTTTTGTTACTTCACAGTAACTTTTGGTGCAAATCCAAACTATTGTGTCGAATCATTTTACAAGGTAATTCACTGTCACCATGAAACATTCACAAGCTCTTAATTGTTTTTTCATTCACAGCAGTTCATAATGTGTCATAATATCATTCAAGAGTACATTCTTTTGATGTGCACAACTAAATGGTAGTTACTAGTCAATATACCATCTCGCCTGCATTTTTTATTGGTGGTGGTATCTAGAAAAGAAATCCAATTTCCCTTCGCAAAACTATTAAGCTATATATTTTGTAGTGGCTTGATTTCATTGCACTGATGTACAAGTTGAGGCTTTTAGCATTCGTTCAATACATTATCTATTTATTTCCAGAAATGTAAAAGGATTTTGTTTTCAATATTGTACAGGAGCAATTACCTAATGATCTGGAGAGAGTTGATAAGCTATTTCAGAAAGCTGTGGAAGCTGGAATTAACATACAGGTAGGGTGCATCCTTTTGGACTTCCCTGTAGCATCAATTTTTTTGGGCCAAATATAGTCAATTATTGAAGAAGTAAAATAGTATCAGATCATGTTTTAATGCTTCTATTAGTACATTTATCTCGATGGATGATAATTAAAGGAACGAAATGAGTTGCACGTTCACTACAATATTAATATTTTCCAGCAGATTTATGGGAATTGGAAGAAACTGACTAGCAGAATTTTATATTCATCAGTTGGTCATATTTTCTGACTAAAATTATATGAAAACGAGATCAAAGTTGCTTCTCAAGCTCAGTCCATTATGTTTTAAGGACATGTATGCAAGATTAATGATAGAACCTAGAGTTAATGAGCAAAGACAACACTATCTAGAAACATCCCAAGATGCAAGATATGGCATGAGTAACGGAAAATTGAAAGAGGAAACTAACTTAAATCTGACAAGCGTCAATTAATCGCACAAATTATGGTATTGACCTCAAGCTTCATTAATATGTATTTGTTAATAATTTTATTTTTCTTTAACATGGCATTTCATCTTTTACAGTGTAGATCAGTTAGTGGAGAAGAGATTTCTAGTCTAATATTGTCAGGGAAATATATTGCTATTGCATTAGTTGACCACAACAAATTGAGGTACAGTTTCTGTGACATCCTTTTTCCTCAATGGATTGGACACATAATCTGCATGACTATACTCGCAATGCTATTGCAAGTTCAGATAGCACCTGGTGTTAACCATGACAATTCATTTATATCCTTTACTGTTACAAAATTTGACAGCAGCATGCAACATAAAATCCTCCTGTATCTTATTCATCTTGCTGTAATTATTCCATTTTGTTCAGTAATGGAATATTCTTACACGCTCTTGTAGTGTTTTGTTTTAGTCATGTGTGGCGAGAAGATGTTCAGGTCCCAGCTATCTTCTGCGACAACTCTGGCTACACAGGTTACCACCATTATATTGTTTTTTGTTACTTTTAACTATTTTTAAATGCATTCTTTTCAGTTTTTTCTTTGGTTGCAAACTAAACCTTTGGTAATTTGAAAATTGAAACTACCCTATGCTCAACCAACATAGTCAGTTCCAATTGGAACACCCCCATTTTAAAATTATATGAAAAGGATTATTTATTGGTCATCAATGTCCCACACCATGTTGGGGCTAAGGCATCTCATGCATGTTTAAATTATAGCAGTATTTTGCTGTTGCTATGTCAGGGTTGTATCTGTTAAAAAAATGGCCAAGTCCAACATTAGTTTAGTTTTCCTATGATCTGAAAAGAATTAATTTTTTTAAATACATGTGAACGCAATCATTCTCCCTATATCAGGTTCGTACATCTTTAAGCATAATGAAACTAATCCGTCCCTAAAACCTTTGACAGGTCACTATGTGCTGATATGTGGCTATGATGCTGGAGCAGATATGTTTGAGATTAGAGATCCTGCCAGTTCGAAGTATCACCTTCTTCCTCTTTCTACTGACAAGAGAATATTTTGCTCTTTCACTTAGATACTGAAATTTATCTATCTATAAGAAGATTTGATAATGATCATGATCTGCACCTTTTGTTGTTGGATTACAAACTCCTTTAAGATTATTGTCTATATGGAGTAATTTATTGTCAAATTGGCAATGAATGATTTTTTAATAGCATCTTATTGCTCAGCAATTAGGTGAATGAAATGATACTATACGATTAGTCGCTTTTTGTGATTATTATCCTTACCAATGATTTGTTAGGCTATCTTAATAAATATAATATTCGCCAAACTTCGTATAGGAAACACAAGAGGATATCTTCAAAGTCCTTGGAAGAAGCTCGCAAAGCCTTTGGTACAGATGAGGATCTTCTCCTGGTAAGCAAATGAACCGTACCAATTTCCTTGTCACATTTTACATGCTAGTTCTCCCCATTCTATTCTTAAGACAACAGAGGCTGTACACAGAATTGTCTAGATGAGATATGTCTCTTGTATGTTGTATCCCACTTTGAATCTTGACAGGGAAAAAGTGGTTACAAAAATATTGTTGACTTTGAATAATGATAAATAAATATGGCATATATTGATTTTTGTACTGCGGAATGGCCTTTCTTGTGTGGATACCAAATGGGGCATCATGAATTCTGAGAAATAGTTTAAAACTCGATTGAGCAGGGAGGAAATCCCAAGTTACTCATCTGTGTTCTCAACTGTTATGGTTCTGTGTAACTAAACTCAGGAGTATTTTGCTTGTACTGTCTGTTATTTTGATCGTCAACTTTCGAAAATTGAATTGATCCCTTATCCTGCGGCTGTCCTATGCTAAACGTTGAATTCAATGTCAGAGGCTGTGATAATGCAAATTTGATTATAATCATTTTGGAGTTCAAAAGGACGTGGTGGGTACTCTTCATTCAATTTATCTTGGATATAGGCTGGGTAAATCATGGTTTGCTACCTGTATGGGTGTCTCAGATGTTTCGTGTTTCATTTGATCAGTAGATGATGATGACAACTTCTTCGTAACTCAGATGATGTTGTTCAGTGTTGTAATTGTAATTTTATTGGGTGGCCACTCAGATATGTTTGGAGAAGAGCAAAAGCCAACCATCAACCTTGTGCGGTCCTTTCCATTGACCGGTGAAATTCTTTTACCCTCTGATCTGATGCGATACATTCGTTCGTTGTTGATAATACTAAAAGGAGGTGCTTGAAGGGAACGAATGTTGTGAGCTGTATGTTATGCAATGATGTAGATAGGCAAGATTTATACCCAACACTTTTGGTAACAACTGATTCGTTCTCATGTTCTGTAAAGCTTGTATTCTTTCTCAGAAACTGTAATGTCGTGAAAGGAAACATCATCGTCACTGTTCCTGAAATAAATAAATGTTTATATTTATTTAAAGATTTCTGCAGCAAATCCTTATTTATCATGCGACACTTGTGAATCTTTGTCAATCATGATTGTTATTCTTTTATTCTACATGGCTGATGTTCAGCTCATACTTATCCTGGCCAGTCATGCCAGTTTAACAACTTCAAAACCATAGGTACAGAGGGCAGACATGTTTGGAGGACTGGGGAAGGAATGAATGGATAGAATTAGAAGATAATCAAAAGAAACAACATTCTAAAAAATTAAATGATATATCAGATTAAAAGAAATAAAGAATGTCAAATTAAACCGGATACAATGCATCTTGATCAAGGGCGGCTAATTGTCATATTTTTTTTAATATTATTATTTATCAACCTCCTGATAGCTTTTCTAATATAATTTATTTTAAAGAAACCAAGTCTGTCTTACTCGACTCAATATTTCATTTTATCCCATCGTTGCTAGTTAACTCTTCGTATGTATCAGATTTATTATTACATGTAATGATTTGTAAAGGGATAAAAACTTCTTGAAGCCGTCTGCCACAAAAAAAAAAAAAGAAAACTACTTGAAGCCGGTTTCCAGCCACTTTATTACTGTAATGATTTATAAGGAATAAACACTTCTTGAAGCCGAATACCGGGAAAAAAAACTATTACTTGAAGCCGGTTTCCAGCCTCTTATGTGGCAGTCATCAGGTTCCCAGCCCCATGCCGGCTCCATGTAACGTATAGTGTATATTATGGAAGAGATATAAATTAGATTCAAAACCAAAAAAAAAAAAGAAATTATCATCAAAATTATTGAAGCGCAGGAGAAATCCAAGTTTGTCACGGACGTTGAAAAAAATGCAGGAGGAAAGGAAGAAATTGGAGCCGACTCTGGTTTGTATGTGGCCCTTGTTTATTAACCTTCTCTGGAAAAGGAAGAGACGAGCGTTGAGGACATAAAGCGGGAGCGGAAAGGACTTTACTTGGTTCTGATCCCTTCGCCACTGCAGGGACACATCGCGCCATCACTGGAGCTCGCCGACATCCTCCACTGCAATGGCTTCTCCATCTTCATCTGCCACACCCTCTTCAACACCCCCAACCCTTCTGCCTATCCTCACTTCACCTTCGTTCCCTTATCCTATGAGTTATCCGAATCCGAAACCTCCACTTCCGATCCTGTTCACCTCACCAGCCTCATCAACATCCGATGCGCACTTCCTCTAACTCGCTGCTTGTCTCATCTGTTATCCGATTCCTCTCTCGACCCCATCGCTTGCTTGATCTCCGAGACTGCCCTTCATTTCAGTCGATCTGTTTGTGAAACTTTCCATCTCCCTCGCCTTGTCTTGCGCACCGGCGGCGCCTCTTCCTTTCTGTTATTCTCTCTGTTCCCTCTTGAGACGCAAAGGTTACCTTCCCATTCAAGGTGCGTTCATTCTACTGCCTCCTTTTCTCTTTCCCAAGTAATGTTAGCCTCCGCTTTTCTCGGATGAACAGATTTACACCTGATGCATATGATCTTTTTCTGCTCTATCTTTTTTTTTTTTTTTTTGCCAAACCTGGGGCTCTATCGATTCAACAGCTGGAAAAAGAATGAATTTTATTTACGAATGTTGAACAAACGAAGTACCGAAGATATCACATACACGGATATTGTTTTTTAAAATATTTGAATAGTATTTTTAATTACAGCCATTGGATTAGATGCATAGGCCTATTGACTCCTCGGACTAAATATGTAGTGAAGTTTAACATAAGAGAACAAGAAATACTCAGGACATTAGCAGTTTCATTGTTATTTTTTTTATTTTACTCCACAAAATGACTGTTGTATAAGTGATTTATTACTATTATTTTTTAAAGACGACTTGAGTGCATTTACTAATACTAATAATGACTGAGGGCTCTTAAAAGTTTTATTGAGAATAGCTTTTATAGATTTTAAGGTAAAATTTAGATTTTGGAGAATAGATTTTACGGATTCTGAGGTAAAACCTGGGTTTTAAAAATGTGGTTGTGTTTGGGAAGTTTTGACTTTTACGGATTCCAAGTTAAAAAGTAGGTGGGAAAGAGTAAAGAGAAAGAAAGAAAAAGTATGAAAGAGAAAATTTATTAAGGGAGAGGGTGTGATTTGACAAGAAAATAACTTTTCAAAACCTATGTTTTAAACTTAAGTTTTGTATCTAAAATAGTTTTTTTTAAAAATGTGAGTACTTGAACAAAATTTAAATTTTGGGGTAAAAACTATGTTTTGAAACTAAACCTAAATTTTGAAAAGTGAAACCAATGTAAAGTTGGCAAACCCTAATATATGATGATGTTTCTGAAATTGCAATTAAAATTGAGAGGATGGTTTGTGTGGCGATGATTCCAAATTTGCCTGTTTTGGGCATTTAGAGTGAAGGGGGGAAGAGGCCGTGGCAGAGCTTCCACAACTGAAAGTGAAGGACCTTGAGAAGATTGAGACAAAAGATCCGGAGGCGTTTTATGAATTTGGTTGTCGCATGTCGGATGAACTCAAGTCGTCGTCATCGGGAGTGATTTGGAACACATTTGAAAAGTTGGAATCCTCCGCGTTGGAAAAACTCAGGCATGAACTTTCCATACCCATATACTCAATTGGCCCCTTTCACAAACACTTGACCTTAGGCTCACATTCTTCAAGCGCCTTGATGAGCCCAGACGAGAGATGCATCCCCTGGTTAGACGCAAGGTGTAATATCCCTGTCTTTCTGCTGATTGAAATAGAGGTTAAATCAGTAGTTATGAAATAAGTTAAGGTTAATAGATATGGGATATAGAGAAAGAGGTAGTAAATGGACAAGAGAACCTAAAGACTAACTCATGGAATTTCGAAGTATAAGCTCTTGAAATTCCCAAGTATAAGGATAAAGGGTAAAATGGTCATTTAAACTTTAAGACTAAGGGTATTATGGTCATTAAGCTTGAAAGGGCATAAATGTCCTTCATATATAAAGATTAAGGCCAATAATGGAATTTAGAAAAGAGTAGAAAAATTAAGGGCATTTTAGTAATTTGACCAAAAAGTCAAAGTTGATTGAAAATTTAGGAAAAGTCAAAGATGTCCGAATGATAGAGCATACTAGCGGATCATAATCGTGTGTTACGGATTTTTAAGATTTGACCTAGATTTTTAGTTATGGAATTCTGAAAATTAAATGGTCGACAAATAATTGTTTAAGGTATCAGGAGGAAGTGATCCGTTGAGTCAAGGATATGGAAAATTAAGATGAATTTTATAGTAATTAATAAAATTACTATCCAGCATCCGGTATAGGCAATTGTCTAAATCAGAGAGAAAAATACCTGAAAACCCTGGAAAATAAATTTTCAAATATTAATTATGGAAAATCCAGGAAGCAATTTGAGGAACAAAAAAGGGCTGGAGTATCAGTGAAAATTCTAGGAATTTTTAATGCCCAAAAGTCAAATTGCGTACGGGTGGCAAGTTTTACGGTGTTTTGCCAGGAGTAAGGAACCCTGTTGAATGTGGAACAACTCCAAGGGTTTTTTTGAAAGAAAATGGTGCCACATGGTAAGGATCACGAGGGGATAAAATGAGGAAGAAAATATCTCTAGAAAAGTAAAAAGGAATTTACCGGAGAAAAGTTACTTTTACCGAGTGTAAATGGTAACTAAAGCAAGTAACTAAATAATAATCAATTCCATTAGCCTAACCAAGCTTCTAGAAGGCCAAGTAAACCTCATTAATGTTACTTTATGAGGGCTTATAAGAGCAAGACAAGTGGCAAGATCTTAAGCAATTAAGATGGAAACTTAGCCATTAAGTTTTAATCCTAACCATCCAAGTTTCAAGAGTTTTATTAAAGTTATTTCCCTTCTCATTCCTCTCATTTGTGAACACCATTCTTCCTTCTTCAAAGAGCTAAAAATGACGCCGTTTTAGGAGCTTCCAAGGAAGAAGACAAGCTCACACAACAACAAGGTAAATCATCTCAAGCAACCAAATCTTCATCTTTTCTCAAGCTTTGTAACCTTCTACTATCTTTTCTTGGATTATTTTCTTGAGTAAGCCTCTCTTTTCAGAAGATGAAAATGGAAAATGAAAGGTTTTAAAGGTAATAAAAGATTGCAAGCTCTTCTTTAAGTAGTAAAGAATAGTTTGATGTTGGTTGTTGGTTGTTTTGGTGATTGTAAAAATTATGGGAAGCTTAATAATATAGGGAGGTGTTGCCAAAATTTCGTTGGCCTAAAAGGAAGATGTATTTGAGTTGTATAATGCATGGAAAGTAACTGGAAAGCAAGAATACATAAGTATATAGGAACAAAGTTTGAAAAATCCAATTTTCCCTGCATTTTTGCTAATTCACGGCACCTAAGAGAAAAAAAAGAAGGAGTGTGTTTTTGATGATTTTGATGCTTCCAATAGCTTTAGAAGGCAATTGTGTATAGGGTAAAAGCAAGAAAAGGATTTTGGAAGCATTGAAAGTCAAAAGAACAAATTTTCAAAGTTTAAGGGTCTTTAAAGGGTAATAGGAGTTTTATTGCGTTTTTGCAAGTTTTCTTGCATTATGATGTTTAGAAATTCATGCGTATATTATTACATGATCTTTAGGAGATCAAGAAGCCAAAGAGCTAGTGGGAAAAGGTTATCAAAAGAACTTTAAAAGTTTAAGAGAAGTAAAGGAAAAAGGTAACAAAACCCTACCTTAAGCTTTATTGCTTTTGAAATATATTGAATGATGCATGACTTGTTTAGAAATTTATGATGATAGAAGTGTGAATATGTGCTATTGATTGCTATGGGTATATGCATTTGATTGTTACATGTTGCACTTTTATGAATTCACACTTGTATGAAAGGTTGTCATGCTATTTTATAACTTGTGTTAGAAAGTTTTACTATTGGGATTTTCCAAAATCTCATTATCCCCCACTAACCAATGTAGGTGAAAGCTCAACGAAAGGTAAGGGCAAAGTGGTGGATGCATAAAGAAAGCTTTATGTCATGCCTTTGGTTGATGAAAGATGTGTATATGTTTAAAGTTAAGTTGAGCATTTCTTGGCATGCAAACATAAACCTATACATGGTAACTAGTGGATATGTGAAGATGCATGCTTAATACTATTTAAAGAAGTTAGACAAGATAGGTATGCAATAAAAGGAGCTCATAAGTTAAAAGAGGTTTCTTAAGATTTTAGAAAGAAAAACAAGTTTTTAAGTTAAAAATAGCAAATAGCAGATGAGGTCCAAATGAGCTGAAACTTTCCATTTAAATACGACACATTCTAAGCTTTAAAATGAGCCCAAGTTTGCTAAATTTCGATGTGTAGATTAAGAGTTATGATTTTCCAAAGTTAAGGGAAAAATCTGAAAAAAGAAAAGTGACCATTTGAACATTATTATTTCACGGAACAAACTGTATCAAATGAGCAAGGATTTGGATCAATGAGTATTTTTTCCCTATAAATCACATAATAAGTTTCAAATAGAAATTGGAAACACTCATTTTTGATTTCGCTAGAATTATTTACGATTTTTTAAAATTGGGACAGAAATCTGGAAAAATGATCAGTGAACAGTAATTCCGTTTTGAAATTTTTAAATTCACTTCTTTGATCAATTTAAATTATCTAAAGCCTGAAAATGGTTTAAGATTGATCTATTATGAAGCTTATGGGGGAAAATAACCAACTCCGTTGTGTATGTGAGCTTCGGCAGTATAGCTACCATCACCCAGAGGCAGCTGGTGGAGATGGCTTGGGGTTTGGCCAACAGCAAGCGGCCATTTTTGTGGATGCTTCAACCCAGTTTGGTACCAGCCTCTCAATTGCCGGAGCCCTTGCCGGACAGCTTTATGGAGAGTTTGGGAGGAAGAGGCCACGTGATGAAATGGGCCCCACATGGACAGGTGTTGAGTCAACCGGTGGTGGGAACATTTTGGACTCACAACGGCTGGAACTCAACCTTGGACAGCATATGCGAGGGGGTCCATGATTTGCATGCCATTTTTTGCAGACCAAAAGGTGAACGCCAAATATGCAGGTGACGTTTGGAAGGTTGGGATTCAGCTACGGAGTGAGCTTCAGAGAGGAGAGGTGGAGAAGGCCATTAGGGGCTTGCTTGGGATCCGCTTCAAAACTAGTTTTGCCATCGTATTTACATTTTATTCAAATACTCATATTTTTAGAATTCTGAGTTTTTGATTTTAACACTTTTCCTCTCACATAAACTACCTCGGAATCTGTGTCCGTTCTCCCAACGGGCTATCCAAACGGAGCCAATATTGTGCTTGTTTGGGAACTCCGTTGGGAAAATGGATTTTACAGATTTCGAGGCATTTTAGGAATTTCGAGATGGTTTTACGGATTTCAAGATGGTTTTTATGGATTTCAAGATGGTTTTTACAGATTTCGAAATGGTTTTGTCTCGACTTACGTGCACCGTTGGAAAGAATGGCGTGCATCTAATATTTGTAAGGGCTCCATATTTGGATGCTGAAAACGGTCAGGAAAAAAAAGGGTTTTTTTCTTTGTCCTGAACTTGTAAATAAATGAATGGCTGCAATTTTGAAAGCATTGTGGCAAGCGGACTACCCTATGCTTCAACGGCGCAGAGAGAAGCAAAGGATTGTGTGCCTTTTAATTCACTATTCACACACTGTATGTTTGTGATGACATTATAGAAGTACGTTCATATAAGTCTAGATGAAACTTCTTTAACATGATTATTCATTAAACAATAAATCACATTCGAAATACAATTTTTCCCTAGTAACCTGCTTCCAGGATTTTTCCACAAGTCCGTTAATTTGGCGTCAGGTTTATTGTTGATTGAGTAATGAATTTCTCCGGGGAATATATGTTATGGAGTGGTCCAGGTTGTAGTGCTATTGTATTAACATTAGAAGGCCTAGGGACCCGATGCTGAGAAGGAGAAAAAGAGCTCTCTTTACTGAATCAAAATTTCCGTGTGTATATATCTCGGATGAAAAAACTTGCACCAGGTATTTCAAGGAAACTATCATGGCCTCGTGTCAACGAGGAAGGACAAACTCGAGATAAATTTTCATGCCCTGCCATAACGAGCAACGAAGAAAGACAGTGAAATCAGCAATCATCCATCAAACCTCTGCAGGCATTGCAAATGGATGGCTAGACATCTGCGTTGATAACATATCTTGCACCACACCCACAAACTTGCTCCCTCCCTCCTCAAAGAAGCCATTTTGAAATGCTGCATTCTCCATGACTCTAGCATCTAGGCCACTCTTGATCCATGCAATATTGTTCAAATCTGTAGCTATAGAGATCAGTTCATGACTTGGAAAGGAGGGCGGCTCCGAATAGTCATTGAACTCGGGACCTAGCAGTGAACCATGAGAACGGCTTCCCTGGCAACTGGCAGAATAGCAGCCATGACCACATTGCACCGGAACCATGGGCTCGCAGCCTACATCTTCAAATGGCTTGCAGGCTCCTCCTTCAACGTCGGCCAATTGGATCAAAGGGCCATGCACTGGGAGCATCCTCGAATATGCGGATCCAGTTGTTGGCCTGCTTGGAGGATTATAGACACTAAATGCACTAACACGTGTTACTGATTGACACAAGGCAGGATGTTCCTCCACTTCAGCACCATCGTTTCTTGGAGGTTTATCCTCATGCTGAGTAATACCACCATCCATCCCAACATTTTTTATTTGTGTAGGATTCGATAAATTTATGTCCCCTGCTGACATGGTTTCTTCGGAAGATGTCTTTATCTTGTCAGGGGCCTCAAGGCTGCCCTCTTCCACCATGCCAGCACCCACTGGTATGTATCTTCCAAGATCCAAGCACCTGCGCTTAAGTGTAGAATTCCAGTGATTTTTTATAGCATTATCTGTTCTTCCTGGAAGAAGCCTAGCTATTGCTGCCCATTTGTTTCCATGCATTGCATGGGCTCCAACTATAATACGATCTTCTTCCTCTGCAGCAATTTACATTTCATTAGACTCTGAGGTAAAAGGTATTCATCATGGTGGACACCCCCCCCCCCCCCCAAAAAAATAAAAACAAGCAGGCAGGGAGACCAACTTGTTTATGGAACGAACACAAGTTTACAACGAGAAAACATACAGCATACCAAGCAAAGCAGAAATAACTAGCAGGAAAACACACACACGTAAAGGTTTGGCATGAGCTTTCCTTGGAGTGGAGAGGTATCATCTATCCAGCCCATATCTTCCATCCATTGAAGGCCCCATGAAAATCGGAAAGACTTGCTAAAGTCACTTAATTGAAAAAAACCAGTCATGTGATGCTGAGCTGTAAAATATATCCATTTATCATGTTTTATATTCAACTTCTTGATAGTAAGCTAAACCTAAATCTGGTCTCACATAAAAATCCATAAATGATACGCAAATTATGAAAGCAACAGTAGAGGGCAACAGTATGATAATAATTCTTGCCATAAGTAAAATACCAAACAAATAGGCAGAAATTATTACTGACAGCCTACATCCTAGTGTTAATATTTCGAGTAAATTCCAGCCTAACAAAAGCCATGAAAATGAATTACATCTAAAAAGTTCGAGGTCCTTTGTCCCAGTACCCAATGTGGATAAAGCAAGGAGATATGGCGACAAAGAAGAAATAGCATCTCAATATTGTATTCATCGACAAATATTGCCTAAGAATTAAAAAAAATGTAAAGCCACATCCACATATGCATCTGCTAAATCAAAAGTAAACATATAAATGTGTTTTAGTAGGTATCATCCAGTCTGGATGTAAGAAATAGTGCCCATTTGGAAAACCATTGAAAGAATGCATTTGGCAGAATGCATTTATGTTTGGATAAACGTTTGATTCAGAGTGTATTTATTCTGCCAAAAAGGAGTTTTTTGCTCAGGATGTATTTTGAAAGAAAGAGTTATCAAGCGTTACAATTTGCAAACTAACAAACTTTTGAGTCCAAAATGCATTCTATAAACCAAAACTAGGTTCCCAAACAGGCACATAATAAGGCTGCAAGTAAGACGGTGAAAACAAGACTACCAAATCTGAGAAGATTTTATTATTTAATTACTCAAGACTAATATATATTGTCCAACATCTACACCATTTGTCAAACAATGCCAAATTCCTGTGCTGATTGTTGACATATTAAACCATACTCTTGTTAAGGTACCAGCTTCATTAAGGACAAGCTAAGGTGCCAGACCAGCACTCACAAATCACAATTGATATAGCAATATGATAATACAAGTTAGAACATTATCAAAGAAACACTAATAACTAATGATGAAGCTAAAACTAGTTTGGTGGCACCATTCTGGCATTTTCCAATGCTTTTTTGATAGGTCCTCACTGCTTGAAGTGGTGACAAATGACTGACTGCAGTAATTTGGGTCATCAACTTATCTTCCACACACGGAATAAAACATCACACCATTATTGGAAGATGATCTACTAAAAATTCTTGAAGCTTTAGCAAATATAAATTAGATGAAAGCAATACACTGTTATATAATTGCCATAAATTTGAAAATTGCCTGGACGAAGATCACTGAACAGTTCTTTGGGCCACTCTAATGGCATATATAAGTAGATCAGGTATCTCCTTTGCACCATTAACACACTGTTAATATATTTAAAACATAGGATACTGGTCATTTAGGAAATTATTCATATAATTTATTTATATCAGTTCACCGTTGTCTATCACTCTATCTATCAATCACTTTCATAAGCCATTACCAATTCCTTCAATCTCCATCCACAACTCATCCTAATTGCTTGAAATGTTGATGTTCTAACTTCTAACCAATCATTTATAGCTCTTCATTGGATATTAGAATTTAGAACTACCTTTCCTTACATCAAACTTCTCAAATGGTGCGGAATCATGACCTAGTGAGTGACAAGTTACTTTGTTATCAATTGTTTCCACTCCATTGCGTAGTTCCACATAACTAGCTTGGTTTCTTGTCCATCTCTTTAGAAATGAAAACACTATTGTTAATTTCACATGATGTTCAATACCTTGCTCACTTAGTTTTTCTAATAAACAACCAAGGTTACTAAGCCTATACTCTTCAAAAGTTATCGCTTAGGACAATGAATAGGATCCTGCAAGATTATTTGTACACACATGTTCATTTATAACATTTGCCAACAAATTTGACCCTGTTGTGGAGATCAGCCTTTTGATTTTAGATATTCCCATCTTATGAGGTTAAAAGAAGGACCAAAGAAGTGCTAGCTCAGTACCTGAACTGTGTGTTTCTAAGCCTATACTCTTCAAAAGTTATTGCTTAAGACATTGAATAGGATCCTGCAAGATTATTTGTACACACACGTTCATATATAACATTTGCCAACAAATTTGACCCAGTTGTGGAGATCAGCCTTTTGATTTTAGATATTCCCATCTTTTGAGGTTAAATGAAGGACCAAAGAAGTGCTAGCTCAGTACCTGAACTGTGTTTTCCTTGTACCCCATAGTAGTGCAGACACTTCTTCAAATTCAGTAGTTAGAGATGATGAAATGATAATTCTCCAATTTTTAGTATATTTGAGATATATTTTTGATATATTTGGAGAGTTATCAATATAATTTTAAAAGATTATGAGTTTAAAAGAGAAAATCTATCCGATAATGCATTATCTTAGGGATTCATTATTTTAAAAAGATTCAGAGTTTAAAAGGGTAAATATATGCATTATCCTATGGATTTATGAAATCATAGTAGATAATAATGATTTAAATCTTTTATTACTCTTTATTTCTATTTTGTTTTGCTTCCTTTTATTTTATTATCTGGTTATATTTTTTTAGGGAAGCAATGAAGAGAGAAAATCTTGGCAAATCAAGAAAAGAGAATAAGATTAAAGATCAAGAAAGAAAAGAGGAAGCAAACTGTTTTGAGCATTATATATGTATATATATATATATTATACAAAAGGAAGGAAAAGGCAACGTGAAAGGAAAAGCAACACAATTTATATATAATAATATATATGAGAGGGATGCACGGAATAAGGAAAAGGCAACGTGAAAGGAGGAGGATCACACATATATATACATCCTGGAGGCACAAGAAACGGGGGGCCGCGGAGCACATGAATAGAATCATGCTAAGGAGACGTCCAGGAAGGCACACGCAGAGGAGGAGGCGCGCACACACGGAAGCAACGTCACAGGAGAGTAAAGAGAGGGAAGCCACGCATAAGATCTTATCATCTATTAGTGTTTTCTTCTTTCTTCTTCTCTCCTTATTTTCTTGTTCTTGATGCTTTTCTTGAATCTTGTTAGAGATTTGATTAAAGCCATGTGTGGCTAATTCTTTTTAGATCTAGAGTAGTTATGAACTGATTTAAGGATTTGAACATGTTTGAATCATTTATTTATATTTAATTTTAATTATGTTTATTCAGTTTAAATCTTATTGTCTCTGTTTAGTGTCTGGTCAACATTAAGTATGAATGTGGGGAGTTTAGATTAACCTCGGAAGAGGGATCTTAATTGGACCTTTAAACTAAGTAATGTGATATTAGAATTTATTCTAATTTACCTTTAGGATAGGAATATACCTACGGGACTCATATAATCATATTATAGTGAGATCGTTCGAGTTAATGCCTTTTGAATAGCTAATTAGGAATAATAGTTATATTTAAGAGAGGCTTGTAGATGATCGGAAGACACTGCATCTAATTATACTCTAGATTAACCAGTTAAATTTAAATATACTTATTTGGGTAATTACATGCTCTAAAACTTAAAGACGGGATTAGCCACTCTAGGTCGCTTGTGTCAATTAGAATTTTTTAGCTCATTAGAATTAATAATTTAGTTTATTTAAAATTATATTTTCATTATTCATATTTTGATTTGCTCAACTTAAACGAAATTTTGATTTCTAGTGTCTATTTACCTAGTGTCTATTCTTAAATCTCAGCTAAACACTAGCATGCAAAAACTTTATCCTAAGTGTTGAGAATCAAGAAATTTCTCTTAAATCATTGCTTTTTGGCATCCAAGTTACAATTAGACACAATATTGTAATGTAAAGTTGTAAACCAAAGTAGCTTGTGTATTTTATTTTTAACGAAACTAGAACAATGAGGGGTACAATAATAAGGTCATTCATATGGACATAGATAACTTAAGCATTACCTCCACAGAAGTTAATCAACCCATTTTGTGTGCATTCTATGGACATTTCAAGATAGATGCAAATACAGGTTTTAGACTTTTAGTTGATTTCAAATGCGGAGAACAGAGCCAAAGATCTGATTGCCATAACAATTGAAAGCAACAATGCATGTTCACTATGAATGCAGTTCGACTAATATCTGTGTAAAGCGTCGCGCGGGGAAAAACCAACGATAAGTTCTTATTGGTCTCAACTTCTCTCTGACTATGAAGCCTAAAAATTGGCAAATTATAAAGAATTTTCTTCCATGATAAATAATAAAATAACACAGAAATTAGAAAATATAGCGTTTTATGCAGATATTTTTATAATTTTATGATCCAACTAAATAATCTCGGACCCAAGATTACCGAATCGTCACCTTAAACACAGAGAGAACAGTGATGCAGCCCCAACTCCCCGCTCCCAAGGGTGACAACGATAATATCAGATAAAACGGACAAAATAGGAGTGGGGACCTTTTCCACTTGAAAACAGAGCAAAAAGTTTACGGTAACCATCTAATCCAACATGGGAATGAATAGCAAGGCACAAAATGAAATCAATAAAAAACGCAGACAAGGACGGGAGAATGACCAGGAAAGGAGGTTACCAGTGAAGGGCTTGCGTTTAACACCGGGGTCAAGTTGATTACACCAACGAAGACGGCATGACTTGCCAGATCGACCGGGAATCCCTCGCGCGATCATGCTCCAATTCCTCGCCCCAAACTTGGCAACCAATCGACTGAGAACGGCATCCTCCTCCGGGGACCACGGCCCCTTCACTCTACCAGCAAAGTTGGTGTCTCCAAGGCCAGAAAAGTCGGCATCACCCGCCACTGGTTCCAAGTCGGAAAAGCCGGGGAGTTCCGGTTCAACGGAGGCGGAGGGGGAGGGGGAGGGCGAGCTGGCAGGGTGGGACTCAGTCATGGCGGTTAATGAAGCGTAAGTTTGTCTGGTTGTTGCCATCTGGGAATGCTGATTTTGCATCCCCGGGAATAGGAGAGACTGGGGAGTCTATACCTACCCGTTTAACTGCAAGTAGAATTGACACGCCAAGACCGCATCACATGATGGAATTGGCGGAAGGAAATGTGTCGCTATCCCCCCCCCCAACCCCAAATTCCGAAAGGCGGTTGTTACGAAATGACGGGCGTGCCCCTACCCCTCCCCCTCCCGATTCCCTTTCTCCTCTCTTCACCCACGGAGTAGAGAAGACTTGGAAAAAAAATAGGGAATTTGAATGGAAGAGAATGAGGAGAAAGGAATAGCTGAAGAGCCCACCCATTAAAAATAATGTGGTGGGAAATATTTTTCTTTATCTAACTTCACGCTTTCTATTAATTTTTCATTTTAAATTATTAAATTTGATATTTAATATTTTAAAAATTCTTACTATAATTTTCTTTTTTAAAAAATAATTTTTAATATATATTCTAATGTCTAATTTATTTTTAACTATTTATTAAAGCTTTGCAACATCAAGAAACGTGATATATTTTTATTTAAATTATTTCGTTTTGAAATATAATAATATGAAAATATGTTTTTAATAAATAATTTGATAAATTATATACTGATATTAATGTTAATATAATTTTTTCATTATCATATTTAATTTAATATTATACTTGATATATTTTAAAGATAATTTGATTATTTAATTATTTATTAAAATATTTTAATTTAAAAATGTTTTAATCATTCAATTATTAATCAATCTTTCTTGTCCATCTTTATATATATATATATATATATATTATTTCTTCTCCAGTATTTTTTTTTTCATTTTCTTTTCCCTCAGACTTTTTTAGTCCATTCATTCCAAGGAAGCCTTACTCTTGGAAATGGACCGGAGCCTCTTCATCGGTAGCTACGTACTAGCTAGCATTACAACACCTTCTCGGCTACACCCCTCGATCCCTTCTTTTCACCAAATTGAGTTATTTTACAAACAAACATCCTCGATTATTCCCTCTCTTCCTTCACATACCTTTATGGCGTTAGCATCACCATCAATAAACACAGACCAGCGCTAAGTTGGAAGAAAATGTTTCTAAACTATAATTTGACACTTGGCCTTTTAAACACCCATCCATCCATTATGGTCCTCCAACAAAGAAACAGTAAAACAAGAAATAAAGACACAAATGTGGTAAACGCTGAAGCAGGAACCAACCCTTACACTGCTTTCAAATCAGGACGTCAGACGTGTATAGGCTCCTGGTGAAGCCTCCACATACAAACGTCTCTTTTCCTTCATTAGGGTGGACAGCCCAGCATCTAACACCCTCCACCATAATAATCTCATTATCGTGCTTTAATGCTTGTACACAGGAGGGAAAAAACGCAGATCCTTAAACTTTTACAATGCTGCTTTGACCGACGACCATGATTGTGGCGGCATCAACTGAAAGCAGGATGAAGTGTCGGTGGCCATGCACGTACGCGTCTGCAAATTTACTGGCTGCTGCGAACCAACCAAATGCTCCTCTTTTGCACGCGCGCACTAGTCTTCTCATCCAAATTAAAGGGAGACGTACATCTCCTCCAATCTTGAAATGCGCCTTCACTTGAATTTCCTCCTCCCTCCGAAATCGCCGTCTGCCAGTTTAAAGCTGTCCAAAGGGGCCAGGGAAGTAATTAGTTGAAGAAGATAGCCATATATACGTTTCCATTCAAAATTACTCCTAAAAAGGCAGGCTTGGGAGAGTATGTGACAAAAATATGGTATTGAGTGGATACTGTATATGTGAAAAGAACAGGCAGCCTAAAGACATCATCTGATATTCTTGATGATTTGTGGGTGAAAAGTAAGTAATTTTGGGAAGAAGGGATGGTAATTATTCTTTACGAGCAGTGTTAATTAGCATTCGCGGTTCACAAAGACGGACATCAACCAATAAACAAACCCGCAGATTCGAGAGATTTGGACACGCAAGCTGCACATTCGTTGAGTTCGTGGTCATCCGTCAGATGGACATATATATATGTATGGGCAATCAATCCATCATAAGAAGTAGAAGGTGAAGGAAGAAGGAAGAGAGGAAGTGAGTGGGGATGGGCCACAAGGGTTGAATTAAATAACAAGAGCATCGAATTTTGGGGCCGCACCCAACTTGCCGAGAATTTCCAATGATTGATCATGGATGCCTCACCCACCGCCGGCTCCCATTTCTCTCCCCCTCTGTGTCCGCCTATAGGGAATGGGGCATGCTTGTTCATAAATAAATATATATATATATATATAGTCCAAAAAACGCACAATACATGATTCGCCAACGCTTGGGAACGAAAAATGAATTCACAAATCGTTAGATTAAGCGCAGCTGGCTGTGTTGTTTCATTCCTCCGCACGAGAGAGCGTTTGGTAATTAAGTCAAGAACTGCAACTGGAGGAGGCATCCAAAGGGATCGCATTGATCCTGAATCGATCGTCGAAGCCTTCAACCTCTCTCTTTGCCTTCATATCCGCCCAATTTGGGATCATGCTATCCCTTTGGATTCCTCCTCTGGCAGCTTCTCATTTCTCATTATTACACACATATCTTCATCCCCTTGTCTCTACCTGCCTAGGTCCTTCTTTTCCCTTTTTGATCCTGATTATAACTATCCCCCTCCCCGTTCTCTTGTAATTTTTTAGGCCGGCCGGCCATTATTTCGAGATATAATTCTCTTGTGGGTTTGTAATTAGTTTCATTTCAGTATCCATTCATGCGTGGTTAATCATCGATCTCACGGGAGTTGTCGATGGTGAAATC